>JAHZMW010000390.1:0-24896 GCA_027743745.1 Alloscopus bannaensis
GTTTTCCGCCGGCGGTTGCAGGACTCTGGGTCACTCTTCACAACAAGTGCAGAGCCCAGTCTCTGCTCTCTGGTCAGAGAGCCAGCAACCTCTAAAAACAATTCACAGATGCAAATTAGTTGCTCAGTTGCTCTCTCTTTATCTTCATCTCTCTCGCTAGAAAGCTAATGTGAAACATTTGTGTTATACGACATGCACACATGTAGTTTCAGTCGCCAGAGGAGATGGTTTTTGGCTGGGAAAAGGATAACATTGAAATCTCACTTCATTCAAACTCGTTGCTCTTGTAACTTGTACTGCAGAGCTTGAAGCTGAAACAATTTGAGCAGAGGAGACATTAGGATATTCATAAGTTTGGTGATGATGATGACGATGATTACGTTGATTACATACTTTTAGAGTAAACTCCATGTGCAAAGAAGTTTTCAAGAGCGGAGTGTGCAGTTTAATAAATACCACACTGAGGTCCACAGAAAAGACGTTAAAAGTTGCTACAATGACTGTGTGTAAATGGACAGAGAGAAACAACTGTTTTAAAACTTTCCACACACCGCTGTGACTGACAATGAAATGGATGGAAAAGAGGCTAACGAAAATTACATTGCGGATATATCACCGCACTGAGCACATATTTGTAACAACCACACCGGTAAAATGGCAAGTGAGCTTCACACATTTTTAATCTGAAACGCTAAGAAAGTTGTCTGCAGCGAAGCAGTAAACTGGAAAAGAGGTGTCTGGTGAATTACGTGAATTACCTAAACTACCCATCGTCATCGTGCGAAGTTTTTCGCGAGTGTGCTGTGACAAGCGCTTCCATTTAATGAAAGATGCTACTTTTCCACTGTGGCTTATGATTACATTCTCGCAACCTAACGCAACTGCGTCTTGAGAGTATATTGTGTAATTAAATTCACTTCACTCTATACACTCAACCACTTGAGAGTAACGTGTGATGCTTAAGATCAATAAATACGGATTACCACCACCTATAGCGTCTCAAGCATGCTGTGCCCATTCACAACATTAATGTGAATTACCCCTTTTTTTAGTTGTAGACATCACCACCACCGCTGGTCAAATGTCTTATTAACACGTTGTCAGTACACGACATTGAGACTAGAATTGGGATTATATAAGACAAAATATGACTCTTCAGTTGTTGCGCATATTCGTCTACGGAGAGCACGTCTACATGAAGAAAAAGATTGCAACTCGTCTCTTTACTTTTTGGAGACGGTGGTCATCTTTATGATAGTCCAGCTTTGTTGAGAAGGCATTCGTTGGGCATTTTTGGATTTTGTAGTTTGATTACAAATTGACCAAGTCATTAGCAATAAATTAACAAAAAGATGACAGCGCTCTTCGTCGTTCTCCCCGTCAGATATGGGTTGCAGTGTTTACACAAAGTGTGAAGTGAAACCTATCCTTACCATCATATCCAAAGTGTGCAAATAAAGAGTTTAAAAGGGGTTCTCTACTGATGGCGATTTTGTGTGCTCTTGTCATTATCGTAAAAGTTCTCGCCCATGCTTTGATGTTTACCACTCTTGCTTTACAACGACAAGAAAAAGATGATCTCATATATTCATTGGCAGAGGGTATAAAGAGATTCAATATTGTGACTGCTCAGTGACTCGAAGCAATTTGCAGGTGTGATCTAAGCATGTAAACTGATCTGCGATATATGCAGGATATCAATGTTTTGCTGTCTACAAATACAAGTTCAAGCAGCTCTTCTATTTGCGTGATGCCCATTTTGGAGGATGCTAATTGTACAACTGCAGAGGTTAGCAAGTAAACTTGCCACCTCATTGCCACCAACTCACACTCTTCTGTAACTATTTATGTTAACAACATTTGTTTGATACACAAGGAGATTTATCGTCTGACATAATATCTTCGTGCTAAATAGCAAAGACAATCTCAAGCAAACCTTAGGTATTTTGTCATGTATCCATTTCATCTTTTGATTTGAAAGGAGAGACAAACTTTGAAAAATTAGGTTTGATAAAATCACAGCAATTGGTATTCAGAGATTTTGGATGCCTACAATAATTACAAGATGTGTGCATATTGGTCCACGTGTTCAACGAAGGATGTCTCATTTCCTCATATTTTTAACTCCACATAATCTGCCCCATCAACAGCTATTTCGAATGATACAGCTCACCTTGAGTATCTTTTTCTGACATCCTCAGCAAGTTTATTTTTGGCGTCTGCAATTTTCCGTGTAAACAGTAAAACACATGGCGCACGTGGTGTAGTGTGTGCGAACACATGTTATCGCGTGGGCTTCATCAGCTACCTGATATTTAAATAATCCTGTTTACAAAAGAAACCTACAACATTTACTAGAGAAGATTGTAGAAGAAAGTCGTGCAGAAGTTCCACGCAGTTTTTCTTTGCACCAAAAGACATCGGAGTACACGTCAATAAAATTCAATTTTACGACCCATTCTTCCTCCATGTGTCACCGGCAATGGTGTCGTGGCTCTCTAAGATAATAAACGCCTGCCTCAAATGCTATCTGAACTGGAGGGCAAATGGCGATGGAGTGTGGAGTGAAAATACATCGTTTGTTTTGCAAATGCAAAGTGGATGAGTACAAATGCAGAACTTTTCTAACACACACTGCCGTTAACGTTTCGTGTATCTTAAATGAATCCAATTTGTTTTCTTTTCACTAACAAAGATTCCAAAATAAATAAAAGATTTTTGCTGCATAATTGAGTAGATTTCGAACATAGTAGGCTTTTACATGATTACAATTACAAACGTTTGAGTTCTCTCTTGTTCCGTATATCTAGTGAAACATATTGGAAGAAGGCAGCGAATAAATTTAAATCTTACACAGGGACTTCGGTTCTACGTATTAGATAAACCCTTGAAATTTTAAAGTTCTTGACTATATGGATAACCTACTCTAAAACGACGGAAATGATAAATGGGGTTGAGGCAGTGTGCACAATGTATTACTATTATCACATAAATTACTACCAAAGATGAGTAGGAGATAATTTTCATAAATTTGAGATTGAGTTCAGCAGATTAGTAAAACTATGCTTAAGCAAACCGAGTTGAATCTAAATTCTGCAGTGCGTCTCCAGTTTTTAATTATTAGTTTAGGTTTTTCAGTTATATGGATGAATGAAAATGAAATATTTCAACATATTCTTTTGCTTCAACATAGTATCTTTTCTATTGATTACGCGTATTGTGTATGCGCAAGTATCCAATTCCCCTTTGTAAAGTCTTCGCAAGCACAAGGCAGCAGAACAACGAATTATGCAGATCTTGAGACTCTTAGGTTATTGCGAGCTGCTCTCCGCTTTTGTTGTTGGTGTTGTGTATTTTTATCAGAATCAGAGTGAGCATAAATTATTACGTCCCAGTTGTTTTACATAACGAGAGAGCTGCAGCTACTCCTGTTTTTTCCAAGCTTCCTATTATTACAAGGAAAACGAGAGGGATAATTTATGGACTTCTTTTCTGGGTGATTCAGTATTTTCTCTCTTTTTTCTTAAGCGGAAAATTGCAAAAAGGAAAAATAAAAGGCTAAAAAGCTAAGCTTTACTTCATGCTTTGTTGGAGTATAGAGACTTTGTCGCTACGCCAAAACTTTTTTGCTTTGTGTACTCGGATTCGTGTATTCTGTACTTAGCTGTGTGTAGCACTGCTATCAAATGAATTTTAACTGAAAAGATGAATTATGCATGGAACATTTTGTTGAAGTGAAACATTTTCACAGCAACTTTCTAAACCCATCACGGTAGTTCGTTGGGGCTCTCCAGTGCAATAATATATACGTGCATATATTAGCGTTGTTGGTGAAAAGTGGATTAAATTCTGTTCCTCCTCCATTCATCCCGTTTTCCACATGGTTGTACGAAAATAGCATTGTAAATTCGAGAGATCTGTAACTTGGCCTTGTTTACAAATCTGTACAAATGAGAGATTGCGCCATATTGGTACATATGCCTTCACTTATTTTAATAATCAAAGTAAACAAAATCTCGGGAGGAGGTTGTAGTCTTAAGTTGTGATTGTTACAAAATACAATGAAGGTAGATCTACCGGAGATAAATACAGTAACCACAAAAGTTTAATGATTTGAAACAAGTTGCTCTACAAAATAGGACTCCTTTCATGATATAACGTTTAAAAATTTAAATACATAATATTTAGACTGAGCTACGAAGTTTAAGAAGATGAATTCCATGTTGCATCAATACATTCACTAGATCAATCTCTTACGCTTTTCCGTTATACCCATTCGTTCTTTTTGAAACGACATTATTATGTTTTTTATTGGAGCAGATGCTACTTAATATTTCAACTCTCTCCCATCATTCCTGGTTCACACTTTAAAATCCTTGCTTTCACTGGAAAACCTGTGAGGCACGTAGAATTGTGCAGATTTTTTTAAAAGAAAAAAATCCACATTTTTCCGCACTCAAGAGACTCATTCAATCTATCTCCCTTTCAGTCTCTCTGTTTTCTCCAAAGGCTTCTCCGAAACAGATCTTATTGGTTTCCCAATGATATGTACTACTGTATACCAAAGCTGAACTCAGACGTTCTTGTCACCCCTTCTTGTATGATATGTGATACTAAATCCACAGAGAAAGAAGATAACCAACCAATCTTTCACAGTGCCTTTTATTTTGATGAAAACCTGACAGTCTTTTTAACGAAACGGGAGCAACTCTCGTCGACATGAGATCCACGAAGGCGAGAAAAGCCTACAACTTTGTCATAAACTTCTCCTCCAGTCAGCAATGACGAGAACCAATTTTTCAAAATCCAAGAAAACGAGTCCGTTTTTCCTCTCTGTGTCGTTTCGGGAGCTTTTCTATTACCCATCTTGAAATTGGGAGAAAATCCCCGAGAAAAAGTCGTAAAATTCTGTGACTCCCTTGTCTTTTGTAGACAAGTTCGTATCACACACACAGCCAATATATAGATGAGTTCTGTACGGGATCATGTCAGAGAGTAATTGGTTGGCGATATGTGGTCTCTTTTTCTGGTTTTGTGCATGTGACATGTTCTGGTACGGTTTCTTGTTTCTCGAACCTACAGTATTTTATTGTTGCTCTTTGATCTTTAGGACGGTCGTGAGCAGCAAGAATCAATGTAATCACCGCATAGCAAAATAATTAGGACACTCGCCAACTTATGGAAGGGGAAATTATACTTACGTTTCATTTAATTTATTTTTTAATCCTGTAAATTATCTTCATCCGAGAATCTCGAGTAAATTTAAAGTTATTTTAACCAAACCTTTGTAATTTGACTGAGGCTTACTTTTATCAATTATTACAAGATAAACGCAACCAGTGGAAATTACGTCCAACTTAATCTACTCTCTAATGTTCAGAGCGAAAGCAACCTAACAAGCCCGTACTCAAATTTTGCAGCAAATCATCAACATAGGATTGCCCCTGCTCTTTTTGAGCTTTGACTTTCCTCTCGCTCTACTTCATTCCTGCTTTCTCTCCCAGTGTTCCATGATATGATGATGGCATGTCTCATACACTGCCAAAAACTGAATTTTCATTCTCTTCCCTCTCAACTCCCCCTCCTTTCACCAGTCTTCATTTTTCGTTATACGCCTAGAGTCGACTTCATTCTCTTTAGCAAAGCTCCGTTTCGTATCTCCCTCCCAGTGCGCTTCCCAGTAGATTTGAGAGTCACGACGAGAAGGACAGATATTATTATAACTTTTTAGACGTACATACATACATACATCTCTAAATATTACGTAAGTGCATATATCCCAACGCTCGTGTAGACTCGCTTCTAGAGTTTTTACTGGCCCATTGCATGTCAGCCATTTCATTGAACTCTATTGGGAGTGTGAAAGCCTACTTTCGAAAAGTAAAACCGTTGATATGCCTCTCGTCTTCTGCATATAATAAGAGCATGACCACACGACTCAAAAAATTGTGTGATAAGGGAGGCTACTCAAAAAATCCCCTGCCACATCAACTCCTCGGCTCGCCCTTCCTTATGAATACGTATGTGCCTGGTAAAGCTCCCTGGTAAAGTTGAATTGCGTACGTAACTTGTGAAAGTCCTCCAGTGAAAGTATTCATACCAAAGTGAGGACGAAAGTCGTCCAGACTCTCTGCTCTCAATTCATGTATTCCACACGTTAAAAAGAAAAGAGGAAAAGTCGTTTACAAACTACTTCTCCGTCACTTTCACTTCTCCAAAAAAAGCGGAGAGTTTCTCCCTGCTACTTTTGGGCATGAGTTTCCTGCGAACGAGAACAAAAATCCTTGATTACTCGCGTTGATGCCAACTCATGAACAACTCACTCAATGAAATTTAGCAGCGAAAGTGTATGGGAGGTGGTTCGTACTGAATAGGTGAGCGGAGACCACAACCACAAAACTTTGAGAGAGAGAAAACTGTGTGGATGAACTTAACTTTCAGCACGGAAAAAGTAAACGAGAAGAATACGTATATAGTGGTTTATATATAATGGAGCCCATTTGGGTGCGGTGGTGAGATACGTGAAATATGCATAGGTAGATATCTTAAAACCCGGGAGAAAACTGACGCGTGTGAAGCTTTAAATTCGGAGAAAGGGCAGAGACGCTCGCACAATATATTCAGCGAGTAACTCAATTTTGCAATTACATTATGTACATCTTGTCCTTTCTCTTAAAAAACTTTAGAGCGGAAGCACGATGTACTGAATTGGGTGGATGTATGTGTGGCAACTTAGCAAGAACATTTGGTATAACTGTTTCTATCCTAATGAAACATTACATCCGTAACGTTACATCTCTGCCTTTGCTTGGACGACGACAACCAAACTTTTGATTTTTGAGCAGTTAAACAATATGCTAGATTAAATGGGTTTGTTTAATGTGATCTTTGAGAGTCAAGATATTCACGTATCTTTTTGACATTGAAAAACACATACTTAATTAATACTTATTTTTAATATGAGAATGAGAGCGTCAATCTAAAGTTACACAGCACAGGAGTTATGATATAGACAATGAAACTAATTCTAAGTATGTATTTATTTAAATACGGTGTTAAAAGTAATTGTCTAATGTCAAATTTAAATCACAAACAAAACAATTCAATTAAAAGTCTGCTGCACCAACAAAGCCAAAATTGAAGTAAATGACTGCCTTATTAACATTACAAAATATATTACACAAGAGTTCTATGTATCGCCCAGCTACACTTTTGTAAATTAAAGATCTCTAAGTTGTCTGTCCAATAAATGCAACTCAATACTAACACAAAAGGCAGCCGTAGAACAAAACATTGTTTCCTGCTAACAACCGTAAAAATACGAACTTTTGATAGCGGCAATATTTTAAGCTACCGGTCCGGCACACTTCATACAACAACAAAAAACAGTTCGTGCTCTTGTAACATGTTTCCACCAGGAAAAAATTGCGTGCAAAAGAGTAGTGCTGGACATCTGTGTGGTACTTGAATGACATGATTCCAGGACATGACTGTGACAACCGCTTATCTCTCTTTTGAGGGATTATTACCGTATTTTACATAATGCACCACGCACACGCCTAGCCCTGAAAGCTTACAACATCTGCATAGTGCCACTCATATCTACATGCTTTTTCCACCATTTGTCTCTCCACAAAGTATACGACAAATGTGTGATATTTTGAGTGATACCAAATTCCAACACAAGTTTTTGTCACGCTACACTTTTGTTACCAGGAATTCTGCTTCTAGCAAAAGTCATTGTACATACATATTATACTCTTTTCATGTACAAGAAAATGTATATCTTTCCTTGAACTCAAAAGTTTTGCAAAAATAGAAATCACGGTGTACTACCAACTACAAGTGACTCTGAAACATAATTAGAGCACGCACGTGCATTTGCTGCGACCGCTCACAGCGTTTTGTTATTTATTGCAAAAATCCATACATTACTACTAACTCATATAATGGAAAACATAGTTGAGAAAGTGCATAAAATAATATATTACAACCACCACGCTCTCGCATCACTCAATGTTACATAACAATGGGGAAACTCTGAAAAGCTATTTGTAATGCTCAACAAAAAAGTAGTGCAGTGTGTGAGGGAATGTGGTGCAGCAATGCATATCCTTTCTCAGCTCAAGGGGGATGATGGATGAAAGGATGAGCAAGGTACTATTTGCTCCCTTGCATGGAATAAAATTAATCATCCACAAGTGGCTGACTGGTTTCGTGGAAGTCCTTAGCACTAAGTTGTTACAGATATAGATATTTTTGTGTATAAAAAACTGCTCGCAGAATATCAGAGAAATAAAAGTACACCGCGGATTTGATTGTGTGAAAGCAGGTTGTGATGTTTATACTCAACCCTAAGTTTCTCTTCAACATTTCAACATTGCTGATGCAAATCTTTAACAATCTAGTAATGCAGTGAGTGCCCCTCACAAGCTTAAGCCTTTTATATGTGCACTGCACCGGTAATAATTTGTACAGCTAAATTATAGGTACGAGTACAAGTCTTGCAAAATTTTGCATATTATGCTGTTTCCACTGCACTTTAGAAGGTAACCTCGAGAATGAGCCCGATGAATAATGACCTTGTTGTTGCTGATAAATGAAAGCAGTTGAAAGCGCTTGTTTGTTTATATTCCACATCTAACAAACGCATCTCAGGGAAATGTTCTACAAACAAAAGAAACGCCACCAGCAATCTCAGAGCCACGAAAGAGAATGCCAGTGTCGCAATTTAACGTTGCATTGCAGACTGATTTTCAAAGCACATTCAAATCAAAACAAAGTATTTATTTATCTCCGATTGGAACTATTTTCTAACAAATACAAACAAACTGGAAAACTGCATTTCCATTCTCTGCTAATAATAAAGTGAGCACACTTTTCCTCACGTAATCCCTAGACTCAAAGAGCGCAAGTGTGAAACTGCCAATCAAACTCTGCTCTCGCGGAACGTGGCTCAGCCAGAATAGAACACAAAATGGAGTTCCGCCATTCCTTACAACTAGGTACACTGATTGGGTTTAAATGAAAAATATACTCCACGTGAATGCGAGAAAAAAAGGCCAAACCTGAGACTTGGTCTAGGATCCCAATGTCAATGCCTTTTATTCACTCTTTCAAAAATGTTTCAACTTCAAAAGAGAAGAACACAAGCACACAACCCTCCCCAGCCTTTACCAATATACTCAACACGCACACAACATTCCCCTTACAACTCGAGTATTATTCCTTTATCCCATGAGCAAGATGAGTCCATTTTCGTTTACCCTCCTCACATCCACAAAACTCGTCGACTCACCCAGACGAGAGAGTGTGTACAAAAATCTTCTCCGTGCAAGCCAACACTTGGGGTAAAAAATACATGCAAGGAATTGAAATCATTTGGATAATGCAACATTGTATAACGTTACGCAATATAATATTCTATATTTTATACGGCCTTTTTCCTATATAAGACTGTCTGTATATATATACACACGCATCTCCTTGTAATGAAACAAGTTCCAGAGAGAGAGAGAGACGGCCACTCGACCGACCTTTTTTTCTCACTCCGCTACACCCTTCTTCATCTCGCCTGCTCGTTTTCCGCTCACGCCATGATGAGATGAAGAGGTTCAAATAGCAACCGACCATCTCAAATGAAAGCCTCAACTTTCATTGGGCGCTCGCTCGCACACCGAGATGATGCACACGAGAGACGAATCCTTCTGACATGTTTACTTCTTTCTGCGCTCCCTTTCGCAGCTTTTCATTAGAAACACCTACTTTTTCTCCGGGAGAACTTTGTCGGTGTCCCCGTGTTTGGAGTAGGTTTCTTATAAATTTTGCTAATTTATACAAAAAATATGTGTGTGGTATATCCGTCTACAATGCATTGGGCTCGAGTTGAGAAGACGTCCTTTCAAAGACTAATGAGCAGGCTACAAAATTATGTGATTATGTCAAAATTTCAGTTTTTAATTAGAAAGTGGGAAACGCTCTCCACGTCTACACTTCATTACTGAGCGACAAGCTTCACTCACGACCACGACCGTTTTCAGAGTTCCTAACAATTAAGCTGGAGTAGTGACACTGAATGAAGGAACGTAGTGATACTCTATTATCAACTACGCTTTTTACACACTACTTTTTTGGAAGATAGAAAATCTCGCAACAAAACTACTCTGGATGTTTGCTCGGAATATGCTAAAGCGAATATATTATTTCATTCCGAGTTTAATCCTTTGATCCACACTTAATCCTAGATGATATTATAGCCATTACCTGGGCTTTAAATTTCAACTGTACAGCCGCCTCAAAGAGTCATGGGGTGGTACACTTCTTTCGGAGAGAAACTCCGGAAATTATGATATGAGAGGAGGAAAAAGATTAATAAAGATAAACTCACCGTTTTCCCACTGTCCAAGTGAAAACTTTGGGACTCCACCGCAGATTGGGCGTCAGTTGAAAACACAGAAAGATAAAGGAGTGGGGCCTTCCCTTGTCATGACTTGGGCAATTCAACTAAAAGTGTTCCTCTGTCACAGGATTCTTTTTTCTCTCTTTCTGCTTCACGTCTTCATACATAAATGTATTATACTGTCTCCTATGTGTTCAACCTGACAGAGGAAAAAGTATAGTTGAATCGTTGTGGATTACAGGGTTCAATTCGTCCGAGTTTCAAATTCGTCCTTACAATATAACGAGGACTTTTCCTTATACTCTATACTGTCAGTTGGTGTAAGGTAAGTGATAGGGAAACGATGGATGATGAAGGTAATGTGAAATAGAGAGGGAACTGCTCTGTGCTCTGGAGCTTGTCGGCTTAAGACTCACTTTTCTCTTGTCATGCAACGCCGGCATCACCTCCATTTCTTCAGTTGTGTCTTCTTCCTCTGCTTTCTTTTCTCGTTTTTTGTGGCGCACTTGTTACAGAAGTTTCTGATGATGATGATATCCACACATTGATCACTCTTGTTCCCCTTTCCGCCCATATCTCTACATCTTCTCGATTTCCCGTAGTTTGTACTTTTGCACCCAAAAAAAGAAGAAAAAACCTGATTGGAATGAACCAAGAAAAATATCTTGCCACTCTATCTTCTAACTTCGGAAAAAAGGTCTCATTAGTACAATATAAATTCACTGGTGAATAAGAGAGTGAAAGCATAAAAAACTATCTCGTCATTGTATACATAATGCATTCATTTTTTTGTTCAGACTGCATTTCCTTCTACTCAATTGACAGGTTGTGAGTATACAGAATATAGAGTGACTGAGCACATAGGCAATACATAATGTAAAAAATTGATCAACGATCGCCTCCGTGCTCCCTTCGAGTTCTTACGTGTGAGTGAATGATGGTTGAATGAGGCGTTGAGTATAGCGAGTGAGTAAGCAAGAAAATGGAACAACTCGACTCGAAACCGAACTGCTTTTACTCTTGTTGCTCACTCTGTGCCCATTCATTCCATCATCATTCATTACAACACAATTTCCCCTTTCTTCTCCTATACGTTTTAACCATGGAACACATGGAGTATAACGAGTTAAAGGTAAAAGAAATACATTTTATATACGGTTTGTGATCACATGGATCGTGCATACACACGTTTCTCTTGTATAACCTTCGTGATCCTTTCGCTGTTCACAAAAAGCTCACACCTTTTAGTTCTCATATTTTTGTTGACTCTGACTCAGCAAAAATATGAATACAATATAGGATACGGTGTGCACAAAAAGGTTGACACGCTTCGTATCAAAGCTCCAGCCACGTGATGAGGAGACTTGTGTGTTCTTCGTCAACTTCTTGTGACAGCAGATGTTGTGACGAGACAAGTGTACAAAACTGGGAAGTCACACTGGACAAAGATCCGAAGAAGAAAAAAAATGGCAAAATGTTGAGAGAGACCACCCTCAGCCATGTTTTTCCGTCTGTATTTGTATTTCTCTTCAAGACCGGAGACAACTTGTCTTTTCTTCGTATTCACTCCAAAAACTTGAGAGCTCACACATTATATATTATTTTCTCTTTCTTTTTGAGTGCTTGGTGAAGTCTTGAGAGAAAGTGACAGCGAAAAAGAGGTCGACGACACACACGCTGCTTTCAGATGTTGCATCTTGAAAACTATGCGGGCTGATGTGTACTACTTCTGTTTTGAGGAGTTGGGATGGAGAGAGAAAAAATCAGGATGTCAGGAGACAGACGGATGAAATCAAACAACAAGTCACCACCACCATACCACCATCTCTGATGTTTTGTTATCCGCCTGTCTCCCATTTCATTTGCTACTGACTGACTGACTCGTGAAGAGGAAGAGAAAAGGACAACGACGATGATGAGGACGGGGAGAAGCAAATAATACAAGTGGTCTTGCTTTACAATCTTTTTTCTGCTCCCTTTCCCTTTCTCAGTTATACTTTAACTTTATACCGAGAATAATAACGGAGCAGTCCGTATGATGAGAGAATGCTATGCTTTCTTCATGGTGGTGGTGATATGCCAAGTTATATAGAGCGAATGCTATGTGTGAGTGTATCTGCCTGTATGTTCAGTGAATACTGAAGGAAAACCCGTCTTTTTTGGTGCAATGCAATTCACCAGTATATATTCCAGCTTTTTGTTATAATGAAAGCGAGTCAAGTTTTTTTTGGTAATGTGCGAGTGTATGTGTCTTCTCTGTACACACATACTGCTCTCCAAACTGCTTTCTCCATATCTAAAGGAAAGCTAGGGAAAGGCGAAAGAGTGGAGTGGAAAAGTCGGGTCTTCGTCAAAGACAGGAGGGCACGGCAACCCGTGTTTTATCCAATTTTATCCGCAGAATCCACGGGATTGGTAAAGGGAATGTGTCGTTACGTTGCGTCCTTAGCGCCAGCACCACCATTCCACTTTCAACAGAGTATAGGAAAACTCCCTCTCCACAAAACTATTCTCTCTCTCTCTTGCGGAGGAGTACGAATGAGGGAAAATAAAGTTTCCTACTTTTCTACAAAACTCCTCCAGCTCTCCTATACAACTGTATGAGTTCTCTCAGACAGAAAAGGAGAATGTTTTTGTTGAAGGAAGCAGGAGCCTAGAAGGAAGCTAGCGTGGCAGGAGGAGCAGGGAGAGCACACACTGAGTGATAGTGGTGGATGCCAACACAGTGTTCCAATCCAAACCGATATGGAACAAGTGTACGATGTCCTCAAGAAGCAAGAAGAAGCACAAAAAAATAATGGGCTTTTCTCCTCTCTCTCATCTACATGCATAGTACACAGTTTTCTATTTCAGAGAAACTAGGAAAAGCTGTGGAGTCGACGGCGAGGAAGCAGAGAGTCAGAGAGGCTTTTTCCAATTTTATGTACTTTCTTCATGGCAATGGCACAAGTAGCAAACAGCATGTGGTTCTGCAATCAAGTCGACCATTCTCTCACGCTTAAGGAACATGGGAATAAAACCGCTTGCTTTGCAATGTGTCTTAGAGGAGAGAGAAAGATACGTTTGTTATAATTTTTTACGATACCAAACTCCCTTTCTTTTTGTCCTAATGTAGGAAAAGCATATTACATGTGTGAAGTGGAAGCGAATATACAAAAAAGGATTTAGCCGGTTTTGATACTTCTCTCATGTTTTGCATGGGAGTTATTGTGATATGAAAAATGCGCTCGAGTCACATTCACAGATTTCTTATGCAACAGATATAGCTAACTTGATATCATACAAAGTAATACACTCTTTTTACGAGTTTCTCTTTAAAAAAGTAGAGGAAATGCTTGTCTTGTTAAAACAGTCTTTAAACATGTTTTTTTCTCTGAGACACATTCATACACTAGATTCTCTAGAGATAGACAGATTTTTATCCGCTGGGACTTTCTCGACAGTGTCGGAAGAAAGAAAATGAAATGAGAAGAAAAAAAAACAGACTCTAGTGGTCTGAAAAGCTTTCTGTTTTCTTTCTCAACTCGACAAATGATCTCATTGGTTAAGCTCCCAATGTGAATATTTTACTGGGTTCCACATGAATTACGAACGAATTTTAGTAGCGTTAATTTGAAATGCTTAGTCACTCTCTTCAATATTCCTTATACATATTTTCTTCATATTGTATCTTAATTTATTTGATACATGCATTAAATTAGTTCACATACCAAAAAAACGTTCACTCTCTTTTATCTCTAAAAATTCTCGCTCCTTCGGACCACTTTCTCTTTTTATGTGCTACTCTACTTACGAACTAATTTCCTTCTTCACTGTTCACCATAAAAAAGGACGAAATGGGAGACGGTATTAGTGGAGGAAATCACTGAAAACAATTCCTATATCGTCTGCCAACATATGTAATCACTCAGTCGAGACTTGACGAACAAGTTGCACACACCACTGCCTTAAAAAGGATGCAGCAACGCTGGAGAAGCAGAGATGACAACGAGGACAAGTCTCGTACCTCCTGCGATCTTTTTTCCTTGGGTAGTTTTCAGCTCGTTCTCAGACTGGACACAAAACGTGCCCACGAAGAGGAGAGGACACAACTCTTGTGGAGCCCTCAACTTATCTTTACTACACTCTTAATGCACACGTCTTCTGCTTCGGTCACACTAAAAAGTCATTTCACCACTGGCGTATGTACACACATCCTTTTTCTGTTTGTGCTTGTAAAACCAATAAAAAGTGTTGGAGAGGACAAAGAGGAAATAAAGTTTGTCCTCTTCTTCATTATTCTTCGAAATCTTCAACACTACACAATGCTGGAAAAAATTACACAACAATGTTCCGTCCATTCTTAAAGATTTTGACTGTAGAAATAACGCATTCCCATTTATCCCATCGAAAGACAATGCAAAGGCCTTTTCTAAGAAGAAATTGTTGATGGAAAATGCTTCGTCTTGTGAATCCTTCTCATTCTCATATTCTCATGTTCGTAATAATGTCTCAAGTGTTGACTCTAATAATGCATTCACTTTTCCTCCAAAGTCAGTTTGTCACACAATGCTTTATTCGAGCACAACATGTATAAAACTCTATAGAACCTCGGGTGAGACGATGGCGAAGACAAACTACTTGTGTTATATTAAAAAACCCGCATTCTCTGAACGAAAAGAAATACTTATGAAATACACAAGGCACGCACGTTGCAATAGCTTTATATGACGATATTATACCAGAATCTAAAAAAGTGTAGACTGATGTAGTCTCTGTATGCTGACTGCTCCATAATGCACAATACTGATATCATTGACTATTCCTGTGAACTCAACAAAATCGGTTGCTCTCTCTTAACAATGTCTACTCTCTCAACAACTCGGAGAGCTTGGTAACACCCAAGACGAAAACTGGAGTGCGCGCTCCAGTACTTATGTAACTCCTTGTGACTTCTATGCAACAGTAAAACACATGGCAGAGAGTTTTCGGGGACCACTGGAGACTTTGCTGGAGGAATCATAATAATAATGGGAGATAAAGTGAGCGAGAAATGGAAACAAGTAAAAAATAAAATAGAAGCAGAGCCAGTGTCACAGGGAAATGCCACGGTATCACGGCCACCACACCACATGCACAAAAGCTGTGTGTGAAGCAGAGGCAAAGCTATTAAAACATATTTTTTCATATCTTCCACCAACCTCTCAAACTCTCAAAGATACAACTTTTTTTTCCCGTCTTCTCTCCAATGAGCTCCACAAAAATGTGTCTGCATATAAACCCATATAGAGGGGCATCATCATATCATGATCATCATCATATGTGGGAGCGATATGTTACGCCGATCTCTTTTCGGAGGCAATAAACCTAAACCAAACGGAGGAAATAATAGTGTAAATATGTATGTGTGCAGTGTGCGAAGGTCCAAGTAGACAAAAGAGTGCATACAATTCCAAAGCGATGAGCCACATCTGAGAAATCATAGATTCTCCGCGTATACTTATAGGAGTACACTTTTGTGTGTATTTTGCGTGAATGGGTTTGCACACAACGGGATTTTCATATATTTTATACATGTGCTCACAATACGCGCGCGGTAGTATTTCAAGGAAAGTTTTAATATTTTATACACAATACTATGTAATGTGCATTATACACACAGAACCATGCTCACACAATGTGGAAAAAGTCGTCGTCACTCCTGAGAGAGAGTGCAAGAAAGGAAAGAGATGAAGAGCCAACTACACGAGCATACACACATAATCGTATGCGCTATATAGATAGAAGCTGTGTATTTATTATTATAAAATATATTATATCAAACATAAAATGCTGCTGGTGCATTGCAATGATATTACGAAGAAAAAAAGCTCTCTTGGTCTCGTCTGGTCGCGTTATGCACAACTCGTGCTTTTATTCCTGAAAGAGAAGACACAAGGAGCAAAAGCAAGCGTGGAAGAACCTTTTAAGCGAAAAGAGAAAAGCATCTAGAGAGAGAAAAAACCTGTGAGCTTTTGTATACAATGTAGAAATACCATATAATATATAGAATAAGAGGAAGAAGTATCACTACGCCAAGTTACTCTCTTCTCACAAAGATATGTGAGAGTTGTATAGGACGCAAGAAGAGAGAGAGAGACCCCCAAATTTTGAAGCAAATGGCCAACTATAAATCCTAGCAATAAATTTTATTACCCCCTCGTCGAGCTCACTGCCATAAATAACGCACCTAAAAGTCAAACGCCGCGAATATAACCTTTAACCATGCTACTAGGAATAAAATGAACGAAACGGAAAAAAGGGAACGAGGACTGACTACATTTCTCTCAGAGATACTTGCGTTTTTTTGGGTACTCTATACAGGGAAAATGGAGAGTGTATACGAAAGATGAGAGACCTCGAAATAAGAGTTCTTCATCGTCTTCTCTATTTTTCGCCAGCCTGCTCTTTCTCTATCCTCTATGATGATCGTAATATAGAGAGAGGACGATCTGTATCAGAAAAGAAAAACTAACACCAAAAGAGTAACTATGTGTGGAATATCTGAGTACAAGATGTGTAAAAAGGATGTGGAAAAATAAGCTTTGTAATTCTTTTACAAAAAGAGAGTATTGCACTGTTGTAATATCTTTTTTGGAAACGTACAGCGAGAGTAAAAACACCAAGAATCCTTATATGGAGACTTTCAGAGCGGGTATATAAAAAGGGAGAGAAGCTCGAAAAGCGAAATAATTTCCCCTTCTTCGTCTTGATATACAGAAAATTGTCGGTGCATATATGTACTTATATATCGCGTAAAAATGTGCTTTACTGTGCGGTGGTGGTGGTGGTGACTAGTTTTGCTTCATCCATATATATATATCTGCTATCTCGACTTTTTTCATCATTGGAACAGGCAGGGCACACACCACGAAACAGCCATAACGCCAGAGAATGAAGTGGATGTGAGGAACGTGAAAGCGGCTTCAAAAAAGGAAGAATGTGTTGAATTTGTGTGGAGCAGTTGTAGTCTGTGTGTGGCGAAAGAGAGAAAAACGGAGATGGAAGAAAGAGGAACTGCCTGAAGGTCTCTTTTCCTATCTCTGGCCTCTCCATCTTCACATCTTCTTTCCCTTTTCGTAGAAAAGACACTCAAGGCTATTTATGTATTGCACAATATTTTTGTTGTGTGTGTACAGTTTTACGGTTTGGGAAATGAGCAAACTGTGTGCACATACACACCCAACGGAGAGTAGGAGCGTTTTCAGGGCTNCACAATATTTTTGTTGTGTGTGTACAGTTTTACGGTTTGGGAAATGAGCAAACTGTGTGCACATACACACCCAACGGAGAGTTGGAGCGTTTTCAGGGCTTTTTTCTTGCTTATAAATCCCATCTTACTGCTGTTTCATGATGGTATTTGTTGTCTTCGAAGCGTCCTAAAGATAACGAGAGGATTTCATATCATCTCACTGTCGGCCGGACCAATTCTATGCACACGTGCACACGTTGCGGTGGTTCAGAGGATTTTGAGAAGTTAAAGAAAATTGTGAGAAAAAGAGGAGCAGAAGATTTGGCTTCTAGGAGGATGAAATGTACAGGCATAACGATAATTTTGCGAAGGAATGAGTTTTAAATAAGTATCAAATGTGATAGTCACCACACGACAAAATGCGGTCCACATGTTCGCTCATTTTTTTGCCAGCAAGGTACAGCTGAGCTGATATGCCGTTTTATGTGCCTTAATATGTTTGTCAAATTATTCAGAGATTCTCTCTCAGGACCTTTGAAAGATTGTTTACTTCATGTGACACGATTTTGGAACATAACGAACATAACTGAATAACAGGAGCTGACATGTGCTGAAAATTGTGCTGAAACGGTTCATTCTTAATAGCTCACTTTTAAGTCGTAATTTAACCAAAATATTGCATGGGTTGTGTGGCAAGGGTTTAACGGGAGGATATTTTTGTGGAGTTCATGTGTACACTGAAATATTTGGTAGTACGACATATGCCGGAGTATATTATCAGGAATGAATATGTATGTACCGGCTTGCTTGAGCCTGAAACGAAATTGACACACTAGGACTAAATGGGACATGTCAAACAATACTGAAATTGTGAGTAGATTATAAACAAGTTCCTTATCAATTCATTTTTGGTTGTGGTATAACTCGAGAGAGTCTTGTAGCAATTTGTTCTCCGTTTTCAGACATTCCGCAGTGTCTGGATATGTTTGACTCAATTTGTATCAGTTCTGCATATTCTGCTGATTATGGACACATACGGACTTAGCGAAGAAAGTTGTGCAAATTATTCTTGTCATACATTTGATTTCAACAGACACTCAGAAGTGTTTACAACGATGCCAAGAAGTAGCGAATGCTTTATAAACAGGATTTCTACCAAAAAAAAAAAATTGCGGAATGATTACCACATGATTCGAATTTAGGTAAAATTCAAAAACAAATATTTATTTCAAGGAAAGTGCACTACATTAACCAAGCACTGTTAACCTGTACTTGTTACGTTAAATGAATTTTGGTACTTGTCGGTGCACCATTCTCGTGGTTTTGCTGTATAATCTCGAAATGAATGAAGTATTCATAAGCATCCGAGAATGCAGTGTACCTTACCCTGACTCCTCACATATTATATGTTGAATTTTCAACGCTTGTAGTTTGTTTAACTTCCCCTGCTGTAAAAAGTTAAAACTTACATAAATCCTCTTTGCATATCATTTCAAAATACAACAAAGCAGCACATGTAGACAGTGTCTCAGCTATGAATGAGTAAGGATTCGCAGTGTGAAGCCTCAACTTGAGAGATTCTCGTTTGGGAGGTTTGACTTCTTCACACAAGTGCCTCCATAGCTGTAACCTTTTATATCTGGGCATTTTCTTGAGAGATAAGATTTGCAACTTAACTTTTAGATTGGATTCTGTATGTACGAGAGATGGGAATCCACGAAGCAGTTACTTCAGTAAGAGAAGGAGATGTAGGAAAAGTTAATACTTTCAGAAACACTACCTTTTCCATACTATAGGGCATTCTTGTGAATATGTAAAGGGCCTTACGCAGCCTTTGTTACATAGAGAAAGTCAGTTCATTCTTTGTGACCCGTGCTATATAGATATGTACAAAAGGCATGGTCTTGAATCTCTTTTTGCGACGTTGCAAACCAAAAGGGATATCTTCCACAAAATATTCCCTTCGCCAGTGGATTACACGTGAACATCAGGAGAAGTTCATGGGAAGCAAAGATATTACATGTGACCGTGTATATTTTAAGGATATACTAGGCTCCTTAGGGTTGATGCACATTCTGGTTACCGAAAGATCTAGTTGTATTCTTGAGAAGTTTATGAACACGCCTGAGCTGTGAGCTGGAATGAATTTAGGGATATACTGAAGTAAAATCCTGTGTTACTCGCAAAGGCTACAAGAAAGAAACTAGTTTCCATTATTTCCAAATATGCACAAATGTTTGTAATTGGACCTGGGACGTTGGAGTAGCCTTTTCATCCCGTTTCCTACACACGCAAGAGGCAAGGGAGCAAATCAGGGAATGCCCATGATGACTCTTTTTCCTCATTCGGAAAATAGGAAAACAAGAGAAACGCATATCAGCATTAGGTCGAAGGAAATCAACTTCCATACAAATGTCGAATTTCACGGAAGACTTGCAGGAGAAACTAGGTAGTATTATTTTATACTGGAAATCCTCACTTGGCTTTCCAATTCGCGTACAGCAGACTGCGAACCACTAACAGGGAAGAATAAAAATGTTGAAAAGGCATAAGTAAAGCTTGTCCCGTAAGTAAAGATAATGTATTGAACCCGTTTCAATGATTATTTTATATGTGTAAAAGTATTGTTAAGAAAGTACAGCCAAGGAGCAAAATATACATCCAAAAAAGTTGGTCTATTTTGCACAGGATTTAACACTTTAAATTACTCCTTAATTTTCACCTTCTAGTAAATGTGGGAAATCCTAAAAAGATCACATCATTTCTTTGTGAAACATCCTTTAAGTGAGAAGTTGACAAAAATTGGAAGCCAGCAGAAAATTAATTTGTTTTATATATCAATTAAACTACCTTATATTATTTATCCCATCTTAGACTTCAAACTCCCGGAGTCAGACAGAGTTATTTTTCCATAAGGCAGTAGCCATATCATACTCGCTGTCGCTGTGATCTATAATCAAAGATATTTATAAGCCATATATATATGGTTTGTTTACTCTAAGTGTATATTGATCTACATTAATATGACGCGATCAGTACCGGTCAATATTCAGCAGGTGCAGGTGACTTGAAAATTGGCGGAGTCGTTTCAGCATTTCCACCACTGTGCGGTGAGCTCGACTGCCGAATTAAGACAGGGAAAATATGTTTTCGTATTGTTTAACAAGTGCACAATGTTAAGCTGCGAAATATCTTTAATAAAAATTCAGTGTCGAAGTACGTACACAGTACTGCTTAAGTAGCACTTTGTCTTTGGTTTAGGTAATTTCGCACATTTCTCTACGTCTACATGTCATCTGAGGAATAGTTGTTGCACAACTTATCGCATAATATCTATTCTTACTTGCGCATTCAAAGTAGGTATATAAACGTCAATTTTAACAAATTCAACAAACGCATTAAAACAAAACTCTAGTTTAATTTTGCATCACAATAACTTGCCCAAATTTCGGTATATTTTTACAACTTACCCAACCTTTCTTGTACTAGTATTTCCTTTATATTCCAACACAATCAGCTCACCTACACTGTAGATCGTGTATCTTGTAGAATCTGATTATTGAGTGAGGCTTCAATTTGATACATTCTCCCTTCGAAACTTTTTCAACTCACAATTCCTTTATCTTCCCTCGCCTTCTCTGTCTTCAAGCAAAAGTCATTTTATATGATATCACTTGTTTTTATCTTTAGCCCTAACGTGTCCGCTTCCTAAGCCTCTACCATTACTTCGCTGCTGCTTTTTACGGGTTTTTCTGTTGCTTTCTTTTCCAAGAGACCTTCGTTGAGCGCCGTTTTTCTTGGCTGGTTGCCTTTATATAAGTAGGTATACATGTACATTTTTCTGATCCCTGAATAATCTCTCGCTCTCTAACACACAATGCTTCCTCAACTTCATTTCAAATGTGAAACACTGTTGTGTACACTGAGCGGGGAGCACAAGCCTGTACTACGTGCCAGCCAGATGTAAATGTTTTGTAGGAAAAGTTGGTAGAAAGTGAAGTGGTTTGATATATGAAACACCAAGCTAAAAAAAACTTCTAGTTCAGTCAGTAAAAGAGTCGTCGGAATATTATAGTGAGAGAAAACATTCAGGGATCAAGGAGAGAAAGTTTCTTCTCTCTCCCCCAAGAAAAAGTAATAATAACTAGGAAGCGTAAAGAGAAACACAGTTTTTAAAATAATTTTCATAGTATATATAGTAAGTTAAACAGCTCTTGGCTCATTTCTACTTTTTTAGGCAGTCTAAATGATATGTCTCCGATTTTCTCTGTAAATGAAACTTGTCCGCTTTTTTACTGTGAAGGACTCACATACATGTCATACTGTAGCGTACTAAAAAACTGGAGTCACACTGGAAAGATCAACAATCAAAATGGATGTAGATATTCCAGAGTGGAGACGGCTCTAAATGGCTCAAATTTCTTTTATTTTCTATGAAACAACGTAATTTTCTCCTTTTTTCGCCTGCTCGTCGTCCCTCTAAAGATATTCGGCGTATTAAAGTACTTTTGCCGGAGTCAGAGATTTTAAAGGAATTTTCTCGAGAAAAGTTGCTCCCTTCTCGGGGTTCAGTTTTCTTGTTTTTACGCGAAGAAGAAAGAGAGTACTTTGAGAGAGGAAAGTATCTCCTTGAAATCTCTTTAATGCCATGCAAGAGAAGAGCTGGAACTACTGTGTGTATTTAAGCGGGTGGAACTGGATGTAAGAAAATTTTATGGAATGGGGAGGAAAATAAAAAGGGGGCAAATCAGCTTTATAATGAATCCAATGCATTCGTTTTGTGTAAGAAAATGAAGTGCATGCTAAGAATTGTAATTGGTTTAAGAAGGCATTACATTCAACTGTGGTGGTGTCATTTTAATAAAGTCTGACATCCGTAAATTCGAGTCGAAAGACTTGCGTTGCTCTCCAGTCTGCCTTAATATAAACAATATCAAATACTTTGTCAAAATACGGGACAGATTCGTGACACTACGTAGCGCATTTGTAAAATACAAAATCTGAATTACATAGTTTTTTTTATTTCGTGAATTTATAAAGAAATAGACCGTAGACCTGCTATTTTAGTGAATCAACAAAGTATACATCATTATAATGTATTCGAGTTCGGACAACCACTAATAATCAACATTTTAAAGCAATTTGTTAAAATAATTTTAGGATGCACAAGTTCCAACCTTCGATATGAATGATGCTAGTATTGCCGCAAATCTTTTTCTGAATAAGTTAATTTCACTTATTAACAATAATAAAAAAAGGAAGCACATCTTATTGCCAGCAGCTGGAGCATTGGATTTTTCAGAGTGTGGAAGTCTACAATTCATACGATGCACGGTGTTATCTGGACTATTTATTATATTTTGTATTTAATGTTATCATAAATTCTGCTCTAGTTTGAGAGACTTTACAACAATTAAATGGTGCCACAACTATGGTGCTAATTAAATTGCCCTTGGTCTAATGAATATATATTACTTTAAAAAATTTTACTTGGAGCACACTTTAGCACGACTTGTAACAAGCCATTCTGAGTAGTTTGCAATTTTTCGAAGTGAAATTGCAACCTGTTACTCCCCATATAATCTGGGTGTGGTTAATGCATCATCATCATAATTTTCTTTGAAAAAGAACGCCTGTAGCTTTACGTCTATGTAAACAAGTTCCTTAATTTCCTCTCACTCCGAGAAGCATCTCAAATGGCAAAAAGTTCCAATAAAATGAGTATCGTAAAACAGATCAAGCTATTGTCAACCAGCACAATATATTACTCAATACACGTTATTCACCTGTGAGCATATATTTTGCACAGATACTTGAAAGAACACACCAAACTTGCGAGTGTTCGCCGTGCCCTTTACAGTTTTCACGGAAACTCTGTGAGTAGAACGGTAAAGTGCTTTCTATTCACCTGTGAGCATATATTTTGCACAGATACTTGAAAGAACACACCAAACTTGCGAGTGTTCGCCGTGCCCTTTACAGTTTTCACGGAAACTCTGTGAGTAGAATGGTAAACTGCTTTCTCTCCATTCTTAATGTGAGGACTGTCGTCTGTCACGCCGTCAAAATTTAAAGAGGTCATTAAATGTTTTTACGACGGAGCTTTCATTCTTTTCGAAAAAAAGACATGTTGTCGCAGTTGTCTAGTGTAGTACCGTCACCATCCTCTCTTGTTGACCGGCATCTCAATTTTTTGGAATCCACACGTTATTATATGTATGATCCATCATATTTTGTTCCTCAGGAGGAGGTGGGGGAGGGGTTCTGAGATATTACTAGGTTTTGTGTTCACTCACGTCCGTACCGTAATACTCCATCGGAAATAACATGAACAAATGAAAAAGTGTGATAAGGCTATTAGGGAAAATACTTTACGGTCAAAGAGAAATGATTTGCGACCATTTTTAAGATAGATATTATTACATATCATTGTAAGCTGCTCTCAGGATATGACTCTGTGTTCTGACGTGCTACACACTTTTTTAAGGATGAATTGAGCTCCTCAAGGGGCCGAAAAGAGGTATTGTAAAAGTAGTTGTGAAAGTGGTAAGTGGCAATAACCTTCATTGAGGCAATACGCTTTGAAAAGACAGATAATGCCGTGATGGGCCAATGTGGCCATTCAATGGATGTATTATATCATTATCATACATGTGCATCACATACACTCACTATAAAGATGTGCAGAGGTGGAAAAATGCATTTTTCATTGTACGCCGTTCCCATAGCATTTTGTGTGTATGCCTCATATTTATAGTGTTTAAGTTGATGGGTTGCACATCGAGAAAAAGTGCTTTCACACACGTATCACATGCCAGAAAGAGTATTGATAGAAAACCACGGCATTTTGAGGATATTATGTCTTTACTTTCGGGAAGAGAAACTATCAACATTAAATTCAAAATGCCACGAAATGTTTCCCTGTCTGCTTCTATTTTTCCTGAGTCTTGAAAAAGTGCGTGAATGTATCTACAAAAGCTTTCTTTGTGAGACGGGGTGTGCTATTAGTAAAGGTTTTTTATAAGTGTCCTTTTTACGGCAGCGATCTCACAAATCACTTCCAAAATGTTAGTTTCATACGACACATTCGCCATCCACCTTTACGAGGACAAAGACTGAACCAAAAGAAAATGTCTCTCTTGCTCCCGCCCTGAACTCTCTGCTCTTCAAAGCATTCGGCAGGTTTTGTTCTCGTTGTCGTAACACGTAGAGAGTGGCAGAATCGTGATGTACTTAATTTTTTCATCTGTTTCGATCCAATTTATTTTTAAAGTAACTGATTTTCCT
>JAHZMW010000391.1:0-11485 GCA_027743745.1 Alloscopus bannaensis
GTTTTTGGCTCGGTAAAATGATGACTGCTCACTTTTCAGTGTGGCAGGTAGAAGTAAAGTTTCTGGCAGGAAAACAAGGGCACAAGAGCAGCGCTGTTGATTTGGAGTGAAAGCTGTGAGCGTGTTCACTGTTGTGTGTGGATGTTTGTGACAGGAAATATTCATTCCGATATTTTATGTGACGGTGACGGACACAAGAGCCAAGCAGTTGTGACAGTGACACTTCAATTCGAGCTAATCCACTCGTGTAGTTCGTAGTGTTCAGAGAGCAATTTGTTCCGAAATTCGGGATATTATGTAAGATCATACCGTACACCGTCGTCATCGTGTGGATTCCGACTTTTCCAAGAAGGGGAAAGTTTTTGTGTGGAAAATTGAGTAAATAATATTTTCGAGGAGGTCGTCCGTTTTGTGTTCGTTGTCGTCAAAAACAGATTGAGCAGGTACGTGTGCAGTCGACATGAACATTTTGAGCGTATTGCATGCATGTCATCAGAATTGTTGAGGCGTAAACGTTGTCTGACAATAGGAATTATATTCTCCGTAATGTTTCCTCTTTGTGTAAACATGAATTTTTCTACCTTCTTAAAGCCGGATTTGGGGTAAAAAGTTTTCATAAGGATTCCTCGTGAAAGGCCCACAACTTTAGGACATGACCACTCTCTCCCGCTCCTTACTTTTAAGAGTAATTGGATTCATATACTCCGGCATTATAACGTCTTTTTCAACTTGTATTTGTAAGCGGAAGAATGAAGAGTCCATACGTGTTCTTCGACCAGTCACTGAAACTTTCTCCAACTTGTTTCCCTCACTCTGATAACAAGCATTCGTTTGACTAGCGATGTAATGACCTAATATGAATGCACATCTCTCCGGCGTGTACTTCGTGGTGAAAGTTGCCATTTCCCGATATCAGTGTTTAGGGTCTGGAAGTTTTCAGAGAAAGTTTTTTTTTGGCAAAAGTGTGGCAACGATGGTGGTTTTACACTATTTTTCTGTGGGAAACGAGAGAAATTTTTTCTGGTGCACTCCGCTACATTTTTGGGGGAGTGAATGGTTTCCATCAGGAAAAGTTTTTGCAATTTTTTGGAGTTTGTAAAAAAAATTCAAGAGTGATGGCTTAAATGCTTGAAAAAAAAAGTTTTGTTTTTGGGAAAAGTTGGAATGAATTCTCAATCGTATACATGATGAGATACTTTTTTAACTACCCACATCGTCCATTTGATGCCTCTTGCTGGTTTCCAAATGAAATTGACTTGTGTTCCATTTTAGCTTTATGAATCGTCCACACTTTCTGCTTCGCTCTAATTTTAATTGTTTTTATGGAAGAACAGGGCTAAAGTCTAAACTTTTAGACCGTAACCAAAACCAAATTATGTTTAAAAATCGATTTATTCAAACTACAAACTGTTTTGTGCGCCTGTTATTTATTTGTGTCTTCGTAAATATATTTACGGATCTAGACTAATAGAAATGTCTGCATTTGTTGAGCTTGTACATAAATCATCACAAAAATCTCATCGATTTATATGCGTACGTGATAGTTGGCATTGATTTATACGAGGTGTAAGGATAAAAATAGGCATAGCAGAGCACGAATTTATTTAGACCTTACAAACAATTTCAAGGAAAGTGAGGGAGCATATTGAAAAACGAAGACATTACAGGAACGCCATCAGGACACCTCCTGACGTGTCCTTTACCCCTGTGGAAAATCTCACCGATATATTATTTTCTTTCCAGTACCGACAAAAGCTGAGGGAAGCCCAAGCAACGAGAGTAGCGGCGCAACGAGCAGCACTAAATCAGCGACACGAGGAGACAATGCGCGTTGACAGGCGGATTGCTGAGCTCCAAGAGCGGCTTCACCGGAAGCGATTGCTCAATCAGCAGTTGGCTGTAACGCTTAAGCATCAGGTAAGAGATGTCTTTCGCTTTGTCATTTGTGACACTTTTTCCCTCGCTTCTTCCTATAAAAACCTGAAGTAGTATTTACAGAGCCCCCGCGTCTTTCATAGCGTAGAATTTTTGTTTCTTAATTGAATCTCACGTCCGACTCCCCTAAAATCATCTTTATGACAGAAAAAATAAGTGACATAATTCAATCTCTTGAGAGGAGAAAAAAAAACGTGCACAAAATATTATGATGATGAGGATGACCGATGACATGACAGTAAAATTCTGTAACGGTGGTTTACATGTTGAAACGCTCATTTTTGGAGAACTCATTACAAAGATAACGATCGACATTGTCGTCAACCTCTCGTTATCATCGTTTCTCCTCTATAAGGAATTGCAGGGGTTGCGAAGGGTTAAGAACACATTTTTTACGATTTCGTCATTCTCCCATTACCCTCCAACTTGGCTACCCACGAGAGTTGACTAAAAGAGTACAGACATATAAAAAGCCGGTGATCTCATAACGTCCTGTCTCAGACAATTGCGAGATGAATATCCGCTTCCCTTTTTGTGATACATGAGCGTACAAATATCTCGTTCTTTTTAATGTGTAGGTTGGGGCAAGATGTTTAAGTACGTTATGAGTTACAGCGTAATAAAAGTTGTAGGGATTCTATCTTGTCTCCAGTGTATTCTGTATTTTTTCTGTCTGCAAGTATATTCTTCAGAGATTACAATTTACAGTACATTGTTAAATGTGTGCCGAGAAACTCATTTCGCTCGCGTAAAATTCATTGACGAATCAAGTGAACCAATGCCGCTTTGATGGTGGGACTCAAGTCATGATTACTTTATAACTGAGACGTCTAACTGGACTTGCGAAAATAGAACGCGTAGTAAAATGTTAATATGACGGTTTAGCGGCCGCCGTAAAATGAGTGAATGAAACTAATAAAAAAGGCCACATGTGTTAGGAGTTGTCATCCCACACACATCGTATTTGGAAAAAATGAGAGCAAAAACTCATACATGAAGCTATTCTGGGACATCAATAATAGTTTGTCGCTGTCGGTTGTAAAACGTTTGAAGAGTGTTCCGAAATTATGTTTTTGTATAGAAATCTTTATATTTTACACAGTTGTGCAACTTACCGACATGTACCCAGCGTGGGGCGAGCTATTCTAGAAAATTATTCTGAGAACTCTACCCCATCCCAGACGAGTATGATGAGTTTTTTTAGATGAAGTTGGTGGTTTAATATTTTTAGTTGATTGATTTTTTTCCCAAGTTTTCTCTTTTAATTGGAGTATTACATCCTGAGTTAATGTAGTTTCAACGAAGGATTTCTAGCAAAGCTTTTTCGGCTTCGGAAAAAATATCATGGTGTATATAGTATCGGGTTTTTAGGATATGCTTTTTGAAAAGAAAGGGAATTACTTGTAGAAAATAATTTCGCCGGACGGAGCTCCGGCTCAAAAGATTTCTTTCGTTTCACTCACCTCTCAAGCGGAGAAATGGCAGAGTGTGGTTGACTAAATAGAGAGATTAATGAGCTTCGTCTGGGCTTAGACAACAAAAAAGTGTGTACAAGACAGTGCACTTCCACATGCCTTCTCGGAACACGATTTCTGGAAAAGTTTCCAACAAAACTTGGAACGAAGGGGCAGCGTGTGTGTATGCCTTTCTCTCACTCGAACGATCATTGTTCGTTCACACACTTTTATAAACTCGTCGCCTTTTTTCTTACACTTACTTTCACCAGACTGGTTTTAAGAGCTACAGACGTTTCCTTCCCTCACACTTGTTGTCGGCCGAGTAATTAATTTCTTTTTATTAATCAATTACCCTGATTAATGCCTTTCCTCCCCCGTTTCTAGTACCTCACATGACTCAATGCTTTCTCCACTTGATTGCAGGAAAATGCCGAAGATTTCGTCTCTGTGCCGAATAAGAACGACCCGAAGTACCAAACGTTGCCTTACAATGCCAAGCTGTTCGCCCCATTCACTAATAAGCTTGAGCAGGACCAGTTCGAGAAGAGTATGCAACAGATGCAAATTATTCAAGCGGACCACCACCACCACACTAATAGTCACTCGCACCCCCTCCAGCAGCACCACCTCAACAATCAGCAAATTATTCTGCAACAAGCCCAGCAACAGACATTTCAACACCAATCGCAAAACATTCATAACGCTCCTCCCTCCAACAATTATCATCATCAGTACTCCACGTACGGTAGTCCTTCCACAGGGAATTCCAATGGGACCAGTGAGCAGCAGCAGTCAGGCGGTGAAAGTATTAACACAGGGGGTGGGGGTGGTAACAAGCCTAATGGGAATCTTAGCAGTACTAGCGCTGCCACAATTAGTAGCCTTCAACAACTCCATCATCTCCTCAGCATTAGCGGACTTCATGCGAAAAGTGGCAATCAGCAGCACCAACAACAGTCATACGGCAATAGTGTCGCTAGTAATGGCTCTGGCGTCATTCCCCCATCTGTGTCAACCACAATGACGACAAGTGGCGTTCCAAACGGGCTCCAAACGGTTCACAGTACTCAGGCGAACAACAACGTGTCTCGTGGGAAGGCAGTGCCCATTATTGGGAATGCTGGGGACGGCAGTAACACTAGCAATAATGGTGGTGGTAGTGGTATCACCACCGGCATCCCACCAACCTTTCCAGTCGTACGGCCGAGTAATTTTTATCCCACCGGAGCTCCTCCAAGCAGCACTAGCATTAGTGGTGGTGGTGGTGGTGGGACGACTAACAGCAGTAGTACGACCACGAGTTCCATGTCGTCAACGAATGGGGGCATTCTCAACAGTGGATTAAGCGCAGTTCCGCCAGGTCCAATGATGCCTTTAGTTGCCTCGTCCCGTCATAATGGATTACTCAGCAGTCAGGTAAAAAGGAAACAAATTATATTGAAAATGCCGTGTGCACGAAAAAAAATATGCGCGTAAATGGAGGACACACAACACCTCGCCAAGAGCCCCTTTTACGCCTGGCATATATTAATGTCTGGAGAAGCATTCGCGGAACATTACGGAAATTGCAGTCACATTATGAACCCCCGAGGATCACTCTGAATCGTGTCTATGAGTGCATGTATGGCATATGTGGTGAAAGAAAGGAAATCTTTGGGACTAAATCCCCAATAAGCAAGATAAATTCCGATACAAGGAAAAACTTTTTTTTGTAGTAAAGGCTAGAGAAATGGGAAAGTAGTTGTCTGAAAGGGATTTTGCAGAGTTCGAAGCTTTTCGTGCTAGAGATGTAAAAATGTGGACGATTAATCGAGCAGTGCCGAAGTCACTTGTGATCATATTTTTAACTTTCTTCGATGTCCACTCTTTCAAGGTGCTTGATGAAGTAATATTCTCCTTTCACGTTTTAGATTAATGATCAAGATCAAACTGTACGAGGGTCTTGAAAGATATTATTTTGACATTGAGATACTTATGTTTTTATGCTGTGATAAGTGAAGAATGAATTGTCAACCTAGTCAATCTGCTTGACACTATAATTCTTAATAATGAGCGGAGAAACTTTAACCTAGTTTTTTCGATATTAATGAATCGAGTTTTTTCACAACGTTTTGTGCGTACTTGGGAAACTTCTAAAAAGTTGAAGTGGGTTTTTTATTCGAAAGTTTTAGGTAACCTTTTTAAAAAATAATTTCCAGGAGAAAGTTTAAAGGTAGTGAGCTACTCCAGTTAATGGAATGATAATGCAATAACTCTGGAGAAAGTTATCCATTAAAGGGACTATTGAGCAAGTGTCGATTGGGGTTACTTGAGAGAATCTTCTGATACCAGTATTTCTCATGCTTTCTCCTTTCTCCACAGAGCACTACGTGTGGCAGCAACGGAAGCAGTTTGGAAACATCTTTGACGGGAGCGAACACCGCTTCGCTGAGCAGCACTGGAAGTAACGACACAGGTTTCGTTTCTAGTGGGAGTAGCTGTAGTGGTTCAGGAATGACGATTTCATCCTCTCAAAATCGGCAGCAGCAGCAACTACAACAGCAACAGCATCAATTGAAGCCAGCTTTGCCACCAAAACCGGCAAAACCAACGCCACCACCTCGACAAGCTCATGAAATGTTCACTTTCAACACAAGGTATTGATGGTGTATCTTTCTGATTTTTTCTCCAGAGAGTTTGGTCACAGTATTGCTTGGTCATGTCAAGTTGTGTGCTCATCTGGACATAAATGACTGTTACGTGGGTTGACAGGAGGTAGGAGTGAGCCCGGAAGCTCTAATGAAGAAAGTGTAGTGATGATAAGATTAGTTCGCAGGGGAATTCGTGTGCCTGACACAAATGACTGTGACCAATCACTATATTTATGAGTTTAATATATTGTACATCCCTACGCGAGTATATCTACCGAACATGGCCACTGTATCAATTTTCGTTTTTCTACAAAGTTGACACAGCGTGCCCCTTACGTCTATTTATCAGTGTGGGTGGTATGAGGTTTTTCCCTCTAATACAAAACTCGCTAGGGTTTTCACGCGTAATTCGATCTGGGGACACAAGTTAATTACATGTACGTAACTCGTATAATTACAGAAGTGGATCGGCAGACGTGGTGCTTCATGACAGGACAGAGTTGCCTATTAAGTCGAAACCATTGTTTATCAAAAGCAGTTCCGCCCAACCCAACTCTGGGAGCGTATCAGGCCAGAGCTTGCCTTCGGAAAAAGACACCGAATAAAAACAACAGCACAGCCGTGAGTTTCGATGCTAATAATTTTCTATTATTTGCAACAATTTGCAACATTCTGAGCTGCACATTTTTTATGCCTGCGAATTACACATGGAAATGTTTGCAATTTCTACAGGTTCGAGTATCAATCAACAGACGGATTGAAATGCCACCTGCATTCCTCTTCCCTGAAAGTGATCCCCCACCATTCGATCTTGTTCCTGAGCAGCAGTCGTCTTCTGCAGCGGGAGGAAATAATAATACGTTTCCCACCAACTTTGAGAGGCAGGCCCATTCGGAGAATGCTTCTAATCAGCAGACTCAGCAGCAACAGCAACAATTGCTCCATATTTCACCAGTGTGCTCATCCTCCTCTGGTGATTCGGTGGATGCCTCGCCTTCGCTAATGCCGAAATCAGGGGTTCTCCATCATCTCCTTCCCGAGGAGTACACACTTCCTGATTTGTTTCCGCCGCATCCTGTGAACAACCAGAATGCATTTCTTCCTCCCATGACGAGTGGGAATAACAAGGAGGACCACTTTATGAATATCAACAACCAGATCAATAGTCATATGCATATGAACGCTCAAGCTTTGATAGAAAGTTTGGGCCAGCAAGCACAATCCAATCAACAGGCTAAACTGGTAAGTAAACTTGAAGCATTTTTTTACTAATTTCACAGAGGAATACTAAGAAAATTTTACATTGTCTCATAATGCCCCAACATTTCACTTACAGCTTGCTCAGCAAAGCAATGACGCGATGGAAGATAACCTCATCAATGGAGAAAGGGGAAAGCGGTCTGATCACAATGCAAACTCTGGGGTTAGTGCACAAAGTGCTGATAGCAGCTCAAGGAGTGGAGTCAGTGAAAGTAGTTTGGGTCAACCTCAGGCAGGTGCTCAGCTTGAGTTCAATGGTAAGTGCGTTTCGCAATTTTTTTTTGGAAAGTAACCTTTTCGCTTCTCTTAAGTATACTTTATCCAGAGTAGTAGCACAGAGAGCTGGCACATCACATTAAGTAGGCATCTTTATTCATAAGCACATGAATATATAAAAACATTGCTACTTTTGATACTTCACTCTTTCACCCACTTTTTTCGATATAGCAATACATTAGCATTGTTTGTCGACTCTTCCGCCTAGATAAGTAATTGAGTGGTGAGTGGGAAATGACTCCAAATCGAAAGGAATGCTTAGAGAAAGGGGTTCTAAAAGGTAATATTGGATTTCACCATAAATATAGATGTACAGCTTTCTCCAAACTTCGTAGAAAGTCATCAACAGTCCATTATGCTGAAGACCTTTTGAACTCTAAAAACCTCCTAGGTTAGAGGATCTAAATATAGGATCTACTTGGCCTAGATATGTGGGAAAGTGTTGCGATTCGTGAAAGTATCAACTCGTTGGCAATAAAGAGATAGCTGATTGTGATACTGTATAATGCGCTTCCCCCGAACTAATTTTCCACTTTTCATTCACCATTAAGAAGTTACCTACAGACATGTAATCTTATATCTCTCACTTTCTCTTCCCACAGAAGCTGGCATTGAGAAGGACGGTGAAAGTTGTGAGAACAATATCAACAACAACGTCATCACGGAGCGTGGCGGAGCTCCTACTATTGTTTCTAATAATAGTGGGAGTGAAAGTGCTGGAATGGACAGTCGGGATCACATCCCATCAGAAATAGACGCAACGACAGCTAATAAAGGGGAAGGAAACATCAACATCAATCCCCCCGGGATTGTGATCGTACCATCGGCAACCTCAGTTCCTGGAGTGTTGAGGCGTGTGAAGAAAAGCAATTTCAAATCCAATAACAAAGTGAGCCGTTTCCCTTGTTTTTCCTCTGGCTCAAGCCAGCCAGTATATTACAAGCTTTCACTTACTTTCTTCTACGCATTGTACACAATCTCTAGTATATGAAGCTGGCATCGCCGATTAGTATTTGACTTTTCTGCAGATATTATTCCGTTGGTATTTACATTTNGCTTTCACTTACTTTCTTCTACGCATTGTACACAATCTCTAGTATATGAAGCTGGCATCGCCGATTAGTATTTGACTTTTCTGCAGATATTATTCCGTTGGTATTTACATTTCTGTGATCTGCTCACGACCACCGTTCCCGGTGGTGAAAGCGTGACCCGGAAAGAGCGCACAGAGAGTGCACAGAGCCAATTTAGTATATGAGAAACAGAATTCATTACTTGTGTGACCCTCGAAATGTGTATATTATCACAGAGTTCAAGCATACACTTGAAGGTCAAGGACGTCATATTAAAGGGCTTCCATGTTGGTTTATTGACTCTCACTAAAGTGTTTGTTTGCGGTTTTCTCTTCTGCTTTCCCCAGGATCATATTCTGAGTTTTTAAAAGGTTCTTTTTGGACTGCTGAAATGCTTAAGGATTTCTTGTATTGTTGAACATTTTGTTATTTTTCTTATAGGACGCCACTTCATTGCGCTGCATCATGTAATAATGTGAGCATGGTAAAGTTTCTCGTGGAGCATGGAGCTTGCATATTTGCCACAACGCTGAGTGATCATGAAACGGCTGCTGAAAAGTGTGAAGAGGACGAAGATGGGTTTGGCCCATGTTCTGAATATCTTTACAGTAGGTTTTTTATGCAGATTAAATAAGCGTCGACTGTGGGAAGGGGTTATAAATAAATTTGTGCTTTCTTGTATGATTTTTGCAGGTATTCAAGAAAAGCTGGGTATCATGAATACAGGTGTGGTGTACTCCGTGTTTGACTACGATGCTCAAAATGCAGATGAACTCACTTTCAAAGAAGGGGATCGCTTCGTGATCTTGAGGAAGGGTGACGAGTATGAGCGAGAATGGTGGTGGGCAACCGTGGGAGAGAAGGAGGGATACGTTCCTAGGAATTTGTTGGGGGTATGCGAAACACATTTGTATCTTTTGGTTATCATTTATTTGACATAGGCAACCTGTAACTTACTCTTAATTGTGCTTTGCAGTTGTACCCGCGAGTAATGCCCCAGAAACGGTGTGACAGTTAGCAAACGTGCCATTACTTGAAGGAGCAGCCAGTTCTATGTTTCGTCGTCACGGCCGAAGGCAGAGACGAAGAATTTTTATGAATCTTCGGATATTCAAGAACTACCCAGTGGAAACTATTCATAAGCTATATAAGAAATAAGGCGTACAAATCTGTGGAGGTATGATTAAAAGGGAGAGCGGGACCGAACGGTTCTGGAGACATGGACGGTGAAAACAAAAGCTTGGAACGGTTTAGGCAACTTTCTCCAAGTGGTAGGAATATTAGTGCATGAATTTCAAGAGGTTATAATTGAAGAGCGCGTGAGATTGCTGCTATTACTGTTAGTCGCGTAATTGAGAATCATTGCAATTTACAAGGGTCACAACATCTCTTGAGTGCCTCCTTTCGTAGGTTGTTGTAGTATATTCTATAGGATTTTACTGTTTTATGGAACCGCTAAAAAACTATGTCAGAATACACATAACGTTTAAGTATATGCTTTACCGATGATATTCTATAAAATCAGACCAAAGTCCATATAAATTCATATACTTGCGCACAGAGAGTGCACGCACCGTCATAATATGCTATAAAAATATGAATAATACAATGTTCATATCAATGCTCTTCACTTGACGCTTCGTCGGTGAAGGAGGGCAGCAGTGATTGACGTAATATTGAGCTAACCACGACCTAAAAGTATCCTCTGATTTCTGTCTCTTCTATAATAATATATATGTATAATTAAGCTCGTACCACATGCCTTATACAATCTAAGCTATATTACAGACGTTTCCTTTTAGATGATGGAATAACACACTTGTGTGCGTTCCTAAAACTAACTCGAAATGTATGACAGTCTCCGGTTGAGAGGAGTTTGTTTTAAGATGATTGCAAGGAGAATGACTAGTTGGACATATTTCGTGTTTTCGCGAAATTTATGTATCATAATTAATTCTTTACAAGTCTACTCTCGTATCCCTTCACTTGTCGCGTAGTTCGTTGTGTCGAGTTTCTTTGTTCCCCACATGTTTGTAGTACTACTCACTGCTCGTAAGTTAGGTGACAGGCAATCCATTGACGCAAACGTAAACACTGATGCTGATATCTTCGTGTAATAATATGTAAAACTACAAAATGATACTATGATGAATATTGTATAACATGAAGTCAAATGTGATATTAGTACGAGAACAAAATATTAAGGAGAAAATGTTCGTGTGTGAAAGTTTTGTCACCCTTATATATTTAGGCAAATAAAGTTATATATATCAATCTAACTTGGGAGTTCTATGAAAAATATATTATTTTTAGGGATTCATAATACATGTAGTCGGTTGAGTAAATTGTGATTTTTTTTTCGTCAAAACAGGGGCAACTTTACAAATGTTCATTAAGGTTCAAATATAAATGCATTTTCACTGTAGTCATTCGACGAACAGGAGGGTTCTGCTCTGGCATGTTTACACTTCAATTCAAATTCAACACATCAAATCAGTTCTACATCAGAAGTTTTTTCTTATAAACACCAATAATAATACTAATCGTCCGGATATTCATCAGGTTCTTCCTTAATTGACATTACAAGTTCTTCCCCATCTGCCGGAGATCTCTGTCAAACAAAAAAAGTACACGTGAATTTCCATTTCTATGACTTGAAACAGAAAAAACCTATTTGCACTTTTTGATTCTAACCGGTTCATCCTTAATCGACATTGAAGATCCAGCTTCATTCCCGTCCTCATCATAATTACCGTAATACGACTCGTGTTTCATGTATACGTCTGAATTGCCCAAAACCACATTTAAAACTGTTGGAGGCAGACAGGATCGCTAAAAGAGAATCAGAATTATG
>JAHZMW010000392.1:0-17677 GCA_027743745.1 Alloscopus bannaensis
AACCTGAATATGGGCTCGAAAGTCAGGAGCACAACCTGAATACGGGCTCAAAAGTCAGGAGCACAACCTGAATACGGGCTCAAAAGTCAGGAGCACAACCTGAATACAGGCTCAAAAGTCAGGAGCACAACCTGAATATGGACTCGAAAGCCAGGAGCACAACCTGAATATGGGCTCAAAATGCAGGAGCATAAGCTGAATAAGACACGACGATATCGTAAAATATTCTCCTCTCACTACAAGACCACGCATTTTGGCAGAGAACCCTTGAAGCCACTCTAAAGAGAAAACAGATGACTTTACCACTGCACCCGGAGTAAAGATACCTAAAAGCGGAATGGCAAGGAGTGTATATTTTTTTCTCAAAAATTCCATATCATTTTCCCCACTTTCCAATTCCTCAACTTTTCCACCCAAACGTACATACACGGTATACACAAAACGTCAATGAGGAGCATGCAGAGCAGGGAAACAGACGGTGGTGGTGGAACTCACAATTTCCCTTATGAGAGGGAGGCTCTCTGGTATTTGATTTCATATACTACATATTATTACTACACAATGCTATATTACGTGTAAAAGGAAAAGGACCGAAAGAGATGAAAGCTCCTGAATGGAAATACTCTAGGACAGAAAACGCAATCCTCCACATTCACCCAACGTGCGCTAGGCTTTGAGCAACGATATTATGAGACGGTTGGTGGAAGTTGAGAGAGCAAAAAAACGCAGCAGAAGCAGGCAGTCTTGCACAAAAAAACTGATGATAAATAGTGTCCCCATGAGTTACGACATGTCAAAAATTTTATTCCGAATCGTGATAGATGTGCTCTATGCTGTCTCCATATTTATTATATAGCTTGTACGTTTCCTTGCATTACTTTTTTTCATTTCGTTCGTGCTCCTCGCCAGAGAGAGATCGTCGTGGTGTGTGTGCAATGTGATGATGATGACGATGAGATGTTGTTCTCTATAGGAAACTTCCTACAATAATTTCTCCCTTTCCTCATCTCTCTACCGCTATCTCCGAGCTGAGAGAGGTCACGGGGAAAAGGCTTCAGCAAAAAAAATATGACTGGATGAATCAACATTTATAACGGCAAACAAACTAAATTGGAAGAGAATACTTTCTTATATACACACACGATTCGTGCGATGAAATGATGACGAGAACTTCGATGATGATGACCTAGCTCGCATTTTTAAGGAAGGGTGGAATAGCTCGAAGCTTGTGTGCCTATCTCAGTTTTTTCTGAATAGTTCTTATATTTTGCTCTCGTTTTCTCTGAATCTCGTAGAATATATTTTTTCTTTCTTTTTGGCTCTTCTGCTTCATTCTTCCTGGCTCTGGACTCATGATCATGATCATGATGATGGGAATGCTGGTGAAAAAAGAACACTAGGAAGGAGAAGAAGGAAATAGTACACACAGCACACAACTCAAAAAGCTTCTCATATATCATCATGAGTTGTGTCGTGTAACAAAAAGAAATATATTTCACTCTTCTTTGAACAAGCCATATTTTCATCACATTATATCAAAATATAATATACACGGGAGTTATACGGGGAAAACATGCGTTTTCGAGAAAAGCATTTTTTTGCTAGGCTTCCGCCATTTTCTCCAGCCATCCTCTAGTTTTTTTCTGTAGTCATTTTGGGAGGTTGGTGTTTTTGGCTCTGGCTCAGTATTGCAATATTCATGGTAAACACACAAAACAATATCTAGGCTGCAATCCTTCATGAAAGAGGAAAGAAAAGACAGTAAACAAATCCCCTTGAACTTTCCTCTTCACCAGAGAGAGAGAGTACAAGAGAATGTATGAGTCGAGATAGAGAAAGGGTTTGTTTGCTGTTTCAAAGGTATAGGTGTTGTGAGTAAAAGTTGGCTTCGAAGTTGAAGGATGAGTCAAAACTTTTTTGACTTTTTAAAAAAAGCCACAGAACGTCTTAGGTGACGAAACAAGTCTACTGGTAGAATTCACATATGGAAAAAGCACAGGTTTTTTTTGAGGTTATGGAGGGGTTTCGACTCAGTTTTCTGATCTCGTATGAATTAACTCAAATTTTACACCATAAGTATCCGTATTTATAAATTGGCTGACTATTGGGAGTATACAAAAAATCGGCAGAATTGGTCGACATTACGCACTACAGTCAGTTCGCCTTCCTGAAAGTTCTAATAATTAAAATAGCGCATCAAGTAGCATCATTGTGTTGTCAATAATTGCTTAATTCGTAGTTGTGTATATTAAGCTTCTCATTCAAGATCGTCTAATGAAATGGTAGTCCTTCAAAACATACTTGAAAGGCCTAAACAAAGACAATACAGGACCAACCCTAACTTACTAAGAATTTACTTCATAGTCTAGTGTACATGTATACATACATATATGTATCAGTGGGAATCAGTTACACTTCGAACCACAAACGCTTGTACGTTATAAGTCCAAAAATCCTACCCATTCCACTGCCACAGTCATTTTACGATTATGTACTTCGAATTTTTACATCCTTTTGCGGCAGTTGAGTTATTGCCGAGCTCTAAGTTAAATTTAAAAGAATTTTTAATCGAGTGAAAGCAGGAAGTTATGGAGAGCGATAACGGCTGCTCCTCTTCCCTAACCTCGCTTTCCTTCACACATTTCTACCGCGGTTTCACTGCCTTCTAGAACTAGACGAACTACGACTATACCCATACAGTTTTTCCCATATGTAACAGAATAATAAAAGTGAGTGGATAAAAAAAGTATTTATGCATGGGAGAGGGAAAGTTGTAATAAATTACTGGAGAACTTCATTTTTTCCCTAGCCTTATCTAAGAAATTAACCACAGTTGAGTAGCATTATGAATTTCCTTTCAGAAGAACGCAGACGAAAGCGAGATATTTTGTGCATGCCTTCAATATTGTGATACACTTTACGAATATGTGCCCGTTCTTAGCAATTTTGAAGCTGGATCGAATCAAGTAGAATTTTCCTGCCTACAATCAATGTAACACTCGTCTATAGCTCTCAGACCAGAAAAATCTGTAAACCTTGTAAAGTGGCTCCAGTGACTTCTTTCTCCTTGCTGCTTTTCTACACAATCATATACAGAGATTAGCGGGAAAACAAGCACCCAAGTTTTTCCTCACTCGACGGCAAGAGTTAATGCTAATGGATTTTATATTAATTACTATATACCTTATTTTTAATTAACACGATCGAGCATGATTATATAAATGAGCGAGCAATTCATTTCAACACATTCTACACTGAACTTTTTCTCTCCTCTTCCTCTCACTCCTTAATGTTGATACTCTCTCTCTCGTAATGTAATGATAATGATGATGATTTCCGTTATGAGACTTTCTTTCTCTCCCTCCTCTCGTCATGTATGGGAAAAGGGCAGACTCAAGGATTCACGTTTTTTGGTTTGCTTACTCTTTGCATATTTATATCTCGCTGGAGAAGATCCCCAGCGAAAATACTTTCGGGGAGAGATGACTTTTTGTTGTATCTTAAATGCTACTCCTCTCCCTTTAACTCTGATACGTCGTCTTTTTATGTAATTTTTTTACTCTCTCTCTTTCTCGAGGATCTTTTTTCGTTGTCGTTTTTTTCGAGAGAGGGGATAGGGCACACACTTCAAAAAAGTAAAAGCACGGAAGATTTACACGCGACAGGATAAGATATTACTCCCAACTAACCGTACATCTATCTATCTCAAGTTTCTCTCGTATAGGAACGTTGCGTACTATAAGGTGGAACACCAGTGCGCAATAAATATAGCAAGATACGTTATTCCCAGCTTTATATCAAACAACATACGAAACTCACCAAATGCAGAGTGGTATCAAGTGGAAACTCTCTTATTTCTCTCAATCCCGTCCGTATTTTTTCCGAGAAAAAAAATCTTCCATGTTTTCCTCCTTGTGGAAGCTTCCTCCATCCTATAACTAATATTGTGTGCTCTGTTATGAAAACTGATAAAATATAAGAAAACTCTATTTTATTCTCCATGCAAAAATTCTCCATCTGCCTCTACACGAGCCTATTGTGCACCAAAATTATTTTTTACGAAAAAAGTCAACTCTTGACTAGTACAGTTTATTTCTTACACAAAATATCTCTCATTCTCCCTTCTCCATTGTCATCTTTGAGTCATACAAGAACACATGGTGTCTCTGTGTACTTGTATCTTTTCATTGCCACACACGCCACACGCGTATATCCCTTTGAAGTGAGGATTTCACATATAATTCCTTGGAGGAAAGTGGGAAAAAATCACCGACACATCTATCTCGAAGAAAAATTATTGGCTGGATGCCCGGGTATTTTGCCTTCCCTATACACAGAGATAATACAAATGTGGGAAAGACTTATTCGCTCCCCTCGTCCTCCATAATATGTATTACATTTTTTTCATACTGAGCACCCTCCTCCCCTGCCGCTCCGAAGACGAAATAATAGTCGGAGCACTGCTGAGAAAATTAAGGTATTGTTCATCCCGGTGATACTCCCTAATAGTACGGTATATGGTTTCATATGGTTTATTACCAAACGTTCTTCACGATCATGATGAGCTGCTGCATTTCATACCAAGGTTTTTTTCGCATAGCCAATAATACATCTAGTGTGCGTCATACAAGTTATTGTTTGGTAAAAATATCGAGCTCATGGTGATGTACACATTACGAATAAAAAAGCAACGTGTACGACACAAATCGGCTTCATTCCGGTTCAAGTTGGATGGAGCATACAAGGTTGTGTATTCCTCCAAAGTATTACCCACAAATTATTAAAGTTACGCAACAAAGGAAGAGAAAATGAAGTATAAAAATACCAACTCCTGGGATAATAAATCTTGAAAGGTAAAGCTCACTTCGAAAAGATTTTCAACCCTCTATTCCTATTTTGCCACTTGTGCATTTTTAGATAGGTTTTTCGCTCTTCCATTACATTCTCCGTCGATTATTCGTCACACAAGGGTAGAATGGATGTACGCACTCCCTATTTCAAAAAAGTGCAGACCACATACAGAGTTTCCTGTTCCTGAATCATCAAAGGGTGAGAGGCGATGTGTCTAATACGTACAAAATTATGAACGGGGTCTCACCCTCAAAGGAGAAGATGTAAGGAAGCAAATCAGCCCACTTTACTCTCTCTCCGTGCTCAAGTATGCATTTAAAATTGGAAGAAAACCTTCGGAGGGCGAAGTTCACATCACTTTAGGGAATTAACGCACACACACACCATATTCTAATGGGATGGAGCAACGAATACTTTTTTTGCCCACGTCTTTAAGCGGGATTCGATAGATGAATGTCGTGGAGGGACTTTATTGAGTTAAATAAGTAAATAAAACGAGCAAATACGGTTCACACCCTCTTTTTTCATTGAGTTTTTCTAAGGAGAATATAGCAGAGCATTTCCTTTTCATTTTACGCACAGTCTATGCCCGAATGGAATGTCTGCGTTTTTTGGAAGGGCTTACGATGGTAAAAATGAAGAAATAAATCTTTCCGTCTACTCCCCGTTCCGGCATGCTTCCTTTGAATTGGAAAATAACTCTCAATCTCACCGTTGACTAATGGGAAGGTGCTCTAGAAGTGGAAAGAAAAGGAAAGATTTTTTTAAAAAATTCAAATTTGCATCAAAAAGCGATCCTTATCATAATTGCAGTGTGTGACTGCGGACTGCCACGGTTGAATGGAAAAATGAGGTTCAAGTATAAAAGACGAATTCATTCATGAACTCCAACGAAATTTGCTCCTATTATCTTCTCACAGAGGCGCGGTCCTTAAAAATAGTTGTGTGAAAAAAACTGGGTATAAAAGAGTCTTTTTGTAGTGCCACACACAACGAGAGGAGAACAATGGGAGCGTAATGACAGGCATTTCCCAGTTTCCTTTATTGTTGTATTGGTGTAATGGAAATAAACATAATATAAATACAAACACAAGCAGAAGAGAAAGAGAGAGAGCATAACTAATTTTTACGAACAAACACATGTAGAGTGAACGAGAGGACCGACAAAGTCAACAAGTTTTTGAAAGAGACACAAATCATCGTGAAGAAAAACTCACCATTCATTTGCAACTCCAGGCGCAACTCTCAGCGAGCTGAGAGAGGTTTTTTAATGAGAATACCATGTGCGTACTATTTCACGATTCTCGTTGTTATTATATGCTTGTGTGTGCTTTTCATTTCGGACGCGACGATGATGAATGTCTTTATGCAAAAAATAGGTGTATCACACGTACACACAGAAAGGTTGTAGGCATTCAGGATAAAGGGAGTAAATTAATGAAAATGCAAAGTAACTGGGGTGTGAATGAAACATTTTCAGTTGATTGAGTGCTGTTTCTCTTTCATGCATGGCAAACACGAATACTAGCAATTTTTAGCGAGCCTATGCACCAACCAAGATGAGAAAATCGTGGTTTTATGATACACAATAGACTAACTAAGCATGTTGCACTTTTCTATATAAAACGAGCAATCTCAATGCTTTTTAGTTGTATAAGCATATTTAAAAAATCAAGTCGAGAGAGTCCAGTAGCTTACAATTTTAACAGCCAGCCTCCCAGAAGGGTGATGTAAATTCCAGAAAAAAATCTGTGAACAAATTGACTAGTTCATTAAAAGGAGGGATGAACTTGTCGCGCTCACAAGAAATGGAGTGAGCCATTTTCTCTTACTCATTCAACGCACATATTTTGTCTAATGAAAATTAACTTTAAAACTATACAACTTTATGAGTTTCCCTACAAAAATGTTTTAATTTCCAACGCCATTTTCTACTCGAAAAAAAGTCGATTTGCAATTATAGGGAAATTCATTTTCCAGTCATCAGCTCAGACAGTCAACTCATTTACATAAAATTCTGATGGCAAACACAAAAGACTTGTGGTGTGACATCGACCCTTGGAGAATACAAATAGGAACAAAGCAACGACACAATCTGATGTTTGAGGAGACTTTGTCTAAATTCGCGATAGGTGTAGCAGAAAAACAATTGGAATAGTCATACTACGTACTATGTGAGATGATATAGGAGTAAATTTTTGAACTTGTTTATATATAATAGTACATACGGATGGTGATGACTCTTTGATAAAATGAGAGAATTCTATGCAGCCTGTCATCCAATCTCATTTCTTTCATTCGCTGCGTAACTTTCATGACTCTGATGAATGAGGGGTAGCAGAGACGAGACAACGTATGTTGTCTGTTCACCTCCAAGTTCTCCTCTGGCATCACAAGCAGGGAAGTGTGTTTATAAGGATAAGCATATGATTCCCGAGAAACGTGAGTTAGTGAGGAGGATGTAAATTACACGAGAAATCTATATGTGCTTATATGTGCTCCCGTCTCCCCTGGCCTTTCACGAACGTACCCAGAGAGAGATTTTCTGGAGAGAGGAAATGTTTGGGAGGAAGGAAAATGGAAAGGAACAATGCTCAGAGAGAAAAGAGGATGTGTGTGCGAGAGGGTGAATATATTAACGGGGAGAGTAATACTTCTACGTGTGCTCTCATTTTATTTTCTTATTGAGTTATGGCGGAGGAGTGCATGTGGTAAAAGCAGTCCTTTTTATCCAGGAATCTGTTTCGCCTATATTTCACGTTATATGATGATGGGTTTTCTAGTGAGATATGTGCTCCTCACTGGCTCCTGCTTGTGTGCTCCGCTTGTGATTGCGTGTATTGCAAACGAGGTAAATAGAACTGCAGGGAAGAGTGAGAGGGGATTACCGTGTCGTGTTGTGAATTATGTCTCTCTTGGCTTGAAGGAAATATGGAGAGAATTTTTAATTTATAAAGTAGGATCTTGGGGATTCTCTCTAAAATTAAGTTTTTTTTTCTCTCTCTCCTTCCCTTTCTGAACTCGCTTTCGCTGTGTAGATCCTCCAAACTGCTGCTGAGGTCAACAATAAGGTTTTCCAGCAAATTTCGGGTGATACGCGACCGCCATAACTTACGATTTGAATCACACTCCGTGTACATGATGATGATCATGAATAATACAGCGTTTAGCCACTGTGCGCCCAGTTTATGAGTTCCGTTGCACTCCGAGTGATGGAGGGGCGGGGTGTGCGTTGCAGACATTCAATTCGGATGATTTGTTAGGTAAAATTTTGCATTCTTTGGTTTCGCAGTCACTGTTCAATTTTAAGCTTTTTTAATATTTTTTATACTTTAATTTTAAAAGTGTAGTTTAATAGATTACGGCAGCTATAATGGAACACGGAGTTTGTTATCGATGAATTTTGTATTCTCGATTTCTTTTAGTAATTCAATTTTCAGCAACTGCAACCTTGAAAAAGTGAAGGTCTCTCTACTTTCCGCTGATTTCATTAAGTCTATACATACATCGTCTCTGCATCTCAACTCAACCACATTGAACATATAAACACTCGTGAAGAGGAAAGGGTTGTAAATTACAAGTCACCTTTTCTCTATAATTAATTACCCCCATCCAGAGTCTTTTCTTTCTCCCATTTCATGCCTTTTGAACGGCTCTCCGCTTACTTACACAAATGCACGAGACTCCAGCAACAAATACGGAAAGCGAGTCGACTCCTACAACTACCGAAAACAGACTGCATAATAATATTTTATTTTGGAAATACAGAAAGAACCCATCAAGAAGGAAAGTAGGTATTGTGTGTGTAGAAAAATCTTTTTACCGTTGCTCTTGCATTTTCGTTTGAGATTCGAAATGTGCTTGGTTTCCCTTGTGTGTATGCTACTGTGACTTACTCCATGCTGGTTTCCATTAACACAACTAAAAAACGGAGCTAACGGAAACGTGTAGCTTTCTCAAAGAATATCAAATTTATTGGCCTTCTTTTCGGGGGTGTTCAGAGAGTTTACCTCTCGGTTTTTTGTTCCTATGCTCCTGCAGGTTCCTATTGAATTGAGAATGTCAGCGGCGAGCCCATTTTTCTTAAAATAGAAAAATTCATTTTCAGTCCAGTAGCGCGTCGTGGGTCGTACACTAGTGGAGCTTAGGTGTATAACAATGCTCTGCGAACTCTTTTACGCTGCTGCTGTGAGCAGCAGTATTTATTCGAAGGAACACAGGTTCCATGTTATAATTCAGCTAATGAATACCTCCGGACGTAAATGGAAGCTGCTATCAGTGCATAGGTGGCCATAAGTTATTTGAAAAGAATGAAATAGAAAATGAATGGTTTGTGGCTGGGAAACTCCATTTTATTCAAACATGTTGCATATGCGATTTCAATGTAGCAACCCCTCTGCTTTTTAGTCAACTAGTACTTATGTTGAGAACTGTACATATAACAGTAGGTACAAGTACCTAAGGCTTCTTGTATTTAATTCTAGTTCAGAACCCTTCTTCCTGGCTAAATTGGATTGCAAAAAGACGTATGGTTTTTTCCTAATAACAGGCAAAACAAAATAAATATTAATCCTAAAGAGAGCATTGAGGAATAATACAATCTTCTGAGAAACTTTATCAATTTATAATGCACTTGTACACAACACAGTACAAAAGCTTATCGAAAAAGGAAAGAAGTAAACTCTGGCACCAACATTTTTTTTAAATCTGATGCATTTTTGAAAATACTAAATGGCAGATTCAAGACTACAGCGTCAAGTTCATTTCAAGTCAGAAACGTAATTGATAAAATAACGTATGATTTTGAAAAATACCTACGGAGAAGTTTGCAATGATTATGAAGAACTGCGAATAACAAAGTCAATTTTGCATTCTCCGATATTTTCTACATTTGGCTACAAAAATTTACGTGTTGGTTCCTATTGCTGTGAGTTCGACTACATTTCTCTGCTTTAGCTGCTGGCAATGAAATTGTGAAGGGAAAATCGAATCATAGAAGCTTTTCGTACAAAAGTCGAGTCTTTGAACTAAATGTAAAGTTTTTCATACCTAAACCTAAATGTCCACACACAAGTCACAAGATGCATATTACAACACATCCTATATTATGCATATCCACGCATACATCAGGTTAATCAGAATCGCCAACAAATTGCAATCAATCCCAAAGCTGAAAGTTTGAGAACGTTGAGAATGGGGATTTAAAGTGGATGGAAGGCACATACAAGATGTGTTGATAAAGTGTACGCAATTTTCCGTCAGAAGAACGAAAATCTGGGCAATTTATGCAAGAGGAGGGAAAAAACTGAGAAGAGAAACAGCACACACGGGCACATAGATATGCATAATAATATTCTGTGGTAATTTTATGTCTAAATCTTCAAGAGTCAATTGATGGTTTCTACTCTGTAATTTTCCTTCTTCTTCGTACTTCTCCATCGTGAAGCGCCAGACAAGCATTCACATTTTTTACCTCGTCACTTCTCAAACTTTACTGTATCTGACGTATTAAATGTAATCATACGGCTACGCGGCTGTGGATGTGCTTTACATGACGAAAACACGGAGACGAAAAATGTTTGTGTGTGTGCTACGAAAATGAATATTTCGTAAATGATAACTTTTCAATTTTTTCTCTGTTCTCAACAAACGAATGTTGTGAAAAATACGTTGGCTTAATCAAAAAAAGTAATAAGAAATTGTGCGAATTTAAACATGCACAACCAATTCCGACGCACAAAATGATGTAGAAAGACACGCTTCCTTGGTGCAACAATCTTTAGTTGAAATTTCAATGTATGTATGTCGTACGCTCCAAATCAGTGAATTTTTCTAACTACAAAATGTCAAGCACGTTATACAAAAGATTGTATTTTAATCAAACACAGCATGATTGCCGAACCATTCCGATTATCGTGTGACAATTATCGCGTAGCATTTCGGAAAGTGTAAAGTTGAAGTTGTATTAACGTGGATCTGTGAATTTGTGAACAATTGTGCTCAAAGTTGATTGACGCAAGTCGAAAAATGAAAATGTCAAGCGCCTAATACAAAAGATTGTATTTTAATCAAACACAGCATGATTGCCGAACCATTCCGATTATCGTGTGACAATTATCGCGTAGCATTTCGGAAAGTGTAAAGTTGAAGTTGTATTAATGTGGATCTGTGAATTTGTGAACAATTGTGCTCAAAGTTGATTGACGCAAGTCGAAAAATGACTATCTGCTCCCTAAATGTGTAGCTGTGCACAAAGTAGACGAAATAAAGTTAACAGATCCATCACCACTAATCATCATTCTTTTAAACTTTTGACCAGACCATGATATATTATTATATGATAATGAGAATATTTTTATATAGAAAAGCGTTCGCCAAGAAAGGAGAGTAAATTTTCGATGTTCACAGAGCCTATATTTTCTTCCTCTTTTGTAGCGTGAACAAACTGTATACATATGTCATGATTAAGATTAGGCAGGAGTGGGCAGCCAAAAGGTAAAAGAGAAAAAAACGCGTTGCATCCCGCAAAGCAAAATTGCTGCTAGCCTATGCTCACATATTTTTATGCATACATTATCAAGGAAGATTAAGAAATTTAGTTGGTAACAACAAGAAGGCTTAATAGGTTTTTAAGAGGTTCTCCCCTCTCTCTCTCGTCAGTTGGGAATTTGGAATAAGAGAGATGCGATGATGCATTGCACATCCTTGATAGGATTTTCCTTGCATATTATATTTTTCTCTAGTAAAAGGTTGCGCATGACCATATGTTGAAGGGCTGGTCTTCTTACAATAATCACTCGTTTTGTGGCGCATTGCGAACTTATAAAAAAGAACGAAATTCCCTCTCAATTTCTCGTCCGACGTGCGGTTTTTATTATTCAAACATTAAAATCACGGAGATAATTTTCTTTATCAGCTGAATGGAATTATGATGAGGATGATGAAGATATTTCTGCATGCTAATCCCTTTCGTAAACGTCGATCCACAAGGAGCGAGAGAAAAACGATTGTTTGATAAATAACATGTTTCTTTTCGTCATTCCTTGACCAAATTGGGATGTACATTTGCAAACTGCTGAATGTTAATTAAATGTGCGATTATTCTGTAGTATTCAAGTCTAATCATAATGATTTTCGTCGTCATCAACTTCAACTAAACGATAAAGTTAGCAAAACCATTCAGCGCGATATACGCGAGCAGACATGTGGTGATGTCGGAGCAATGTCGAAGCGTGTGCCTCTTCAGTAGGTAACTTAATTAAAGTTAGCTTCATTATCATTTATGAGATAAAACAACAACGATATGCTCTGAAAATTGTAGACGCGAATTGTACAAAGCATATAAATTCTAAAGAGAGAGATTTTTGGCTGCTTTTATTTGTGTTTTAAGACGTACTCCTAGCAGAACGAGAGGAATGTTTTTAGAGAAGGATTTCCCTTTTTTGAGTTTTGGGAACGCGAATTGTACAAAGCATATAAATTCTAAAGAGAGAGATTTTTGGCTGCTTTTATTTGTGTTTTAAGACGTACTCCTAGCAGAACGAGAGGAATGTTTTTAGAGAAGGATTTCCCTTCTTTGAGTTTTGGGATCCCATAAGTTTCAAATTCTTTTGCGCTTTTTTTCTCTACTCTGAACAATCTTTGTTGAAACACCCGTCCTCTCCGCAAAGACGGCAATATGCGTTCTTGTCTTTTTTGCTTGAAGCATCTTCTTGAGAAGCTTTGAGAAGAAAATGCACTGAGACGATATTTCCGTGTCAGCCACTCTCCATGCGAGAACGTGTATGACTATATGATTCTATACGTTCCTCGCTTGTTCTTCTTCATTTCTCTGCTTCCACTCCTTTTTCTATTTCACCTCATAAATAAATCTTACGTCCAACGCAATCCCATTAATCACTGGTCTCATACATAAATTAGTCTCTGCGCTATGTCTGCTACAGCGCTGCTACATGATGCGCACACTGACAAACATGAGTCTCAAGTCTTGCGCACAGATAAAATGCTACAAAACTTCCACTGACTCTCGACTAAACATGATGTATGCTCGGGTGTCTGTGGAAATAAGATAGTTTCCCTTCGTCTCCACTCTCTCTCGTCGTGTTGTACAAAACCTTATTACGTAATAAAGCTTTTTGTTCCTTTCGTCGTTCCTGGCTCAGACACAGCGTGCGCATGAGGTGGAAGGGATATTAATTTAAACTCCGGATATTGCGAGTTGCTCCTTCTCCTTACTGTTTACTCAATGTTTGTCTGTGTCATTCAAGAAGGCTTTGAGATGATGGACCAAAAGGCTTCGTCTGAAATTGCTGCTACTCTTGGTTTTCCTTTAATGTTCACTGTTCAGTTGAAATCACAGGTATAGAATCTCATCGCAAGTTTTCGATACGGTGTCGTAAAAGCTTAAATGCAGTCTTTGGTGAAGTCCTTTGCACAACTTTTCAATTTCGATGAGTAATAAACCAGCATAGCCACTGCTCAATCCATTTTAGAACTTTAGCACTCTTCGCGATGATCGGTGGTGAGTGACGGAAATCCTACTTTTCAATTCATGAAACCATTGAATTGAATCGCGAGCAAACATATTCTACTATACTGCTTCTTCGCACACTGCTAGTTGTTTTATTCCAAGTCTTCTCATACTCATCATCATCCACACTTCTGTCCAAATCTAAACAAGTGTAATACGAGACACACTGTGTATCCTTTGTGCATAAATACATTTTCAGGAAGAGCTTTTACAGGAAAGAAAAAGTAATCATCTCATACTCATCATCATCCACACTTCTGTCCAAATCTAAACAAGTGTAATACGAGACACACTGTGTATCCTTTGTGCATAAATACATTTTCAGGAAGAGCTCCTACAGGAAAGGAAAAGTAATCAAATCAAGTTTCCGAATACTTCTAGTATTCGTTTGCAACTTTAGGGATGCAGTAAAGTACATGTACACAAATTCTGGAAGATTTTTTCCTTTATTTAGAGCCACACATTCGAGAAATATTCGAAGCCAATCCTGTACATTTTGTGTGCACACTGGCAACACTGAAAATAAAGCGAGTAACTCACCGTCCTTCGTAGAGGGAAGAATAGAGAGACTTGAAGGAATAAATAAGGAAAGAACTTTCTTGATCAAATTATAGGTATATATAGCATTCCTCCACACTCCCTTTTTATACGGTCCATCCTGATTACCAAAGGAAGTGTGTGGGTACAAGAAAACGTGTGTGTGCACGACAAGGCGAGCATTGCATTATTATGATTACATATAGAGCACATCTATCTCTTTCTTTACTCTCTCTCTCTCTCAGAAGATGGATTATTGTTGTAAGCCATAGCTCTTCTCCGTCGTCTTCTCGATCTTCATTGTATTTTATCTTTGGTTCCCTATAGGTTTCCACCAGGTTAACTGTCTGAAGGAAGAAAACGAATGGATTCCTCCTTCACACGACGTGTATACTTGCCCATTCTATTTCCCCAAAAACTTCTGGGGAAACGGAGAACAGTTCAGCCGAAGCGAGATGAAGAAACACGAAGCGAAAACATAATAAGAAGGTCGGCTCCTGAGAGAGTGGTGAATGTGATACAAGCCATTCGGAGAAATGAACAGTGAGATACACGTAGTATATGTATGCATGTTTTGTACACAAAGTTCTCCGCTCTGCATCCTATGAACTACCGAATATACTGATAATGTAGTATTTATACTTATTGAACTACTTTAGGGAAGCGACTCCTGCACGGTGAAAGAAGAAGTAGACGAATGGTGGAAAAGGTTCGTTGGATTGATGGGGAAAGTTTAATCGAAGATGGGAACTCATGCCTTTCTCCGACGTCCCCTTCGTCTTCGCGGCGTTTTGAAAAGATTTTTCCGTCTTGGTGCGAGAAAGACCTTTCCTTCATTTAAAAAAAGTGAGTGAAGAACTGTGCGATACTGTTACTTTCTCTATGCCAAAAATTATGTTGGGAAAGTGGAAGAATGTTTATTTCATAGGCTTTCCAAGAAGATCACCGAAAGGAGGACTTGAGCAGAATGATGTACGAAAGGTTTTATTATGAAAAACTGTCTTCACAAGATTACCAGCCAATGTTGGAACTGAACGCATGCTTTGTTGATACAATGTTATTTTTTTAAAACTAATCTTGGGGAAAGTTTTGGCATGTGAAAGCAGCTCTCTAGTACAGAGCCCTTTGGCAATCCTATCAATATCGCATCATGCATTCATGTATGAAGAAAGCCAAAAGAAGAGAAACCAAAGTCGTTTAGAATTCTACAGGATTTGAAGAGAGATCACACACTCTTTCTTCTTTCTTTTTAGTGCGTTAACACTAGTTTACTTCATTTTTCCCGTTTCTCACTTTTTTGAGAGAGAGATTGTACTCTGACTGAAGAGTGGAGAATGGGTTTCACTCCGATTTTTCGTTTCACTTTGGAAATGAGCTTTTTGACTCACTGACTTGGCGAAAATAAATCTTGAGATTTCCCTAATAGTCTTTAACGGTGTGCACCCCGCAAGTATGTAGCAATACTATCGTATAATCACGACGAGAAAAAATACGAGTTTTTTTTTCTTTCGCAATTTAGAAATCCGCTAATGAATGACTTAAGTTCAAGTTCGGCTCTTTAATTTCTCCATCAGTTTCACACAAAAAATGATACGAATTGGATGAAACTGTGGTGGACTTGCAGCTGCTGACTAATAAATTGGGCCCAAAATATTTGAGCAAGCTCGTGTCTTCAATTCCGCAAGAGATTGTTAAAACTGACGTTGGACAATCGATTATTTAGAGTTCTCGTGATAATTTCTCCATCAGTTTCACACAAAAAATGATACGAGTTGGATGAAAGTGTGGTGGACTTGCAGCTGCTGACTAATAAATAGGGCCCAAAATATTTGAGCAAGCTCGTGTCTTCAATTCCGCAAGAGATTGTTAAAACTGACGTTGGACAATCGATTATTTAGAGTTCTCGTGTATTTCAATGACTGTGAAACACAAACCTTGTGCACAGTCTTTGCTCTTTAATTTGAGATAAGATTGGATTCAAAGTAACCGTTTACTAATACTTTTTTTTTCTTCCGCATTGTTCTGACTATCATTTTCATTCCCCGAGCAAACTTTTTGAGTTTAGCGTTTTGAGAATGAATAACCATATGTATCACTGCCATTTTTGATGGATGTGTTTTTCAAGTGTGCCTTTTTTAGTATTTCTCGCTCCATTCTTTACAGTGTGTAAGTAACAAATTTTCCACGGAGAAATACACCATTTCACTAGCCGAAACATAAGAAGACATAATATACTCCATTACGACATGTTGGCATTCACTTCAAAGCTACCCACTTTGGAGCTCTGAAAGGAAGGGAATACTGATTATGAAGTAAATATATACCGCCTTGCTTTCTCCCCTTTGCCGAGTGTGCTAAATGTGTTTTAGATTATAATGAATCATATAATGCATACGCGTACATTTGTTGTGGAGCGAGAGAGCGAAGTTAAGAAAGACTGAAGTTCCGTGGAGGACAGGAAAAGTGATATATTTTGTGAAAAGCGTACACACACATACACCAAAGTCAAAGCAGTGTGGAAGTCGTAGCTCTTCGCTTCTCTAGTCTCTGGAAACATTCTTCTCCAGCCGTGCATGATAGTTGATTACAAAATCGATAAGTTTGCTCACGACATCTGATACGAAACACGATTGCAATATTATGCCAAGTTCTCAAAGTAGCTGCAGTGATGTGAGGGTGTAAATGAAAAATACAATTACAATATACCTCTCGCCCTTTCCCAGCTACTAGACACTAACAGGCTTTTAATGTTGAAAATTATTTGAAACGCGACTTCAACACGCTTCCACCTACACTGATGTGTTATATCATAAACTTCGTTAATTTTCAATAAAAACTTTAAATTAGATCAAATGTGTAGTCCAAACTTTTTATATTTTCACAAGAAAATTTAATATGCGAACACATTTTGTAAATTTAAACTGTATTATTTAGAAAGATTTGATGTTCATTGATGCTTCCACAAAGTCTACCAGTCCTAAATGTTTGTGCTTCACACAATGTACGCCCTAAGTGGTCGTGATCTTGATCTACAAACTGCAAATACTTCGATAAAATGCCTGCAATAATTTTTACCTACAGCAGTCCAAATCTTTGCGGTTTTTCTATAGGAATCTCCCATTTGTACGCGTGTCTCAGTAATATGCATGCACACACAGCTGTGTGAATGTGTAGCAAAAGGGAAGTGATTTCGCACATCTCCCTCTCTCTCTCTACTTGTTGCCTCTTGTTTTTATTACATGCTTTACACAAAGTTTACAACATTTACGATTATTATTATTGCTTTTCAGAAGTTTGGCAAGACGTTTATGGCACGCCGGCATGGACCTAGACAAGGCAAACTGTGAATGTGAATGCATTTGCGGAACGATTATCATCATGTAATGTTGCACTTGCACTCGTGTGTGTTTCACTCCTCCTCGGTAAAGTAGCTGTACATTATGTTGGTGTGGGTGAGAGGGAAGGTGATAAAGCGAAAGCGAGAGCATGAGAGTTCATGAATGTGAACGAGTAGAGAGCCCGTGCTTACTCGCCCATTAACCTATACAAAATGTTACACTCTTCTACACGCTTTGTTCTTTGTACTTTTCTTAATTGATGCACTTGCCCACGCCTCCTTTCCTCTAAAAAAAAGTTTAATTCCCTCAAAGAAAATTATGTGCACTTTCTGTGTGTGTGCCGAGAGAGGAAGATTCATGGACACAGTTTTTTGCAATGAAATGATGCGTTTTAAAAAGATTATCCGAAAACAGGTTTTTC
>JAHZMW010000393.1:0-25257 GCA_027743745.1 Alloscopus bannaensis
CTGTGTGTATTTACGAATTACCACACTCTTGCATCGCTTATGGTGAATATCATAAAACTTTAGTATTCTTATTTGTAGTTAAAAAGTATTCACGCACTACGCAAGATTTGCACATGAATAGCATCTTACGTAATAATCCGACAGGTAAATACATGTTATGATATGCATAGGTTGCGATGAAAAGTGAAAGTTTTCACTTCTTAAATTTTTTTACATTTAAACGCACTCGTGATTCTCTTCTGAGGGGAGTGCTGCAGGGTTTAATGGGATATAACAATTATTATAATGATGATTTTTGGAGAAAACCATTCCCGTAATTCCCTTTTTCTCTTAGCTCCAGACATAGAAGGAAGCCATTGTAACCCGACGAAGAGAGCATAAGAGGAAGTTGAAATGTTGTGTTAAGTGGTGCACCACTCACGCACGCACATTGCATGCAACTGCACAAATGAACCTTTTTACCCTGAAAATATTTGGGTACAAAAAACAGAAACACTTAACATCTCCACACTTTTTCAGCTGTTAAAGATAATACCATTTTTACTCGCTCGCAGTGGTTGTTCTCGACTTTCAAAGTGGTGCTTTCACTATTCTAGTATATACATAGGTTGGTAGCCCTATGAAGCTAAAAGATGAGTAGTACAGATTCTTGAGCTGTTATCCCGTTTATTACACATTCACGCAGGAAAGAGCTCTATGGAGCAAATTCAAAGGAGTTGAAATTAAAACAAATGTAATCAAAGAAGGAAAAATTAGACAGCTAATTCTCGACTTCTCCTCTGCATACTAGAAAGCTGTGTAAAAAAGTGTGACTCATGCTTTTGTGTTAACAAGAAAACAAAAGTTGTCTACCATACACGCACTAACATTGCAAGACTGTGTGTGTTTACTATTTTAAACATTTTGCGGCAGCTGGAACACCTTACTAAAGCCAAGCACCTTGTATCCCAGTAAGAAAATATGAAAGTCTTTTCTTTAAACCAATTCCAGAATTCCTTTTATGAGTCGCATTATATCCAGGTTACTTGGTTTGAACATTGCATCTTTGTGTACCGCAGTTTCCTCCAGCAGCCAAAAGATACCAAAAGTGCGGTTTTCAAAACGGGGGAGTGAGGTCACAAAAACCATTACGCTGTAAACTATTTTCTTCTAGGTATTTATGTATATTTGTTACTTTTACAGCTTTACCTCTCTCCCTTTCTCTCACTCGCTTATCTTTCATACACTGCTGTTACAAGATATTTTATTCCTTCTTGTGGAAAGAAATATGCCAGTAAAAAAATATAATTTCACCACAATCCATTCTTGTACATACATATGTGAATAGACACACACTCGCATTGAGCCAGTTTCAAATAGAACGTGCAGCCATTTCCTTATTTCCTCGTGAAGCTAAAGAAGAAGGATTTCTCTGTAATCTTTCAAATGAAGCTGGAGAAAGCAGCGTAATGGCAATGGCAGTAATGGGAAGTTTTGCAGGGGCAAGCACAGCGTTCTATGGTCTTGGTCCAAAAATTACTATACTATTCATCATTTCATTAATCATTTCCTCCTTTTCTTTTTCTCATGCTTTATATCTTATCGTGAATGTATCACATTCTTGTAGTTTAGTAGCTCTTTGTGCAAACGATGGATATTTATGTACGCCACCAAGTTCCACGAGCCAAAAACTTTCTTTGAAGATTTAATAATAATAACTTATGTAAGGACAGATATTATTGTACCATTTTTGGAGCATGAAGAGTATAGCCGTATACTCGTACTTCCTCAACTTTGTTTCCTCTTGCGTGCGATTGTAGACAAAAAAGTCGCATGTACTTGGTTTTCCAAGTGAAATGCGTAAATTGGATCCTTAATAAGCACTCATCCACGTGGCTCACACTTTATAGACAAATATTAGTTTGACTTTTTTCCAATTTTTTTCAATCTAATACTAAGGGGTAGGTCAATTCTAACACCAAAACTTACAGTATCAGTGGCGTACACAAACAATGTTTTCTTTCTTGTATGACCTTTCCAACTTGAATGCGTAAAGCTCTTAAATAAATATTATGCGTGTTCTAGTTTTGGACAAGGCTTTGAAATTGTTTTTAAAAGTGGTCATCCAAATGCACTTCACTCCCGCAAATGCAAAGCTGATTATGCTAAAGGCACTCTATTCATAGATTTCCTTGATTCTCACAGCCGGATTTGTCAAGCGTGAATCACAGGACACGTTAGCCCTTTCCCGTATTCGCAAAGGTCGAAAGTGATAAAATCCGTTTGAGCAAGCGAGGCAAGAATAAAGAAAGAATCAGCGTAATATGTAACCCGAATGACAATGTCTTTATCAAGCTGACACATCGTCAGTAATCCACGTCCTATATCCACCCACAGTGTTATTTTGTGGAGTAAGCGCGTTGGAAAGGAGTGAAGATGAGACAGAGACAAAACTCTGACTTTCACTTTTCGTGATAAATACAGGGAGAGAGCCTCACCGTGATGTCCTGCCTTGTCCATTCTATGACTGGGCTGGAGAGTTTGCTAGCACAACTTTTCCCTGCTTTCATACTTTCCCTGTGTAATAACTCGGAATATTATCAGACCTCTATCTACAAAAGTTAGTATCCGTATAAAGTACATGGCCATGAAGCTCTAGACCTTGGACCATGAGTTTTGGAATCCTTTCTCGCAGCACAAAGGGGGAAATGAAACAGTTCAATCTCTAACCTCAGCAACAACAAACGGGTGAAAGTGATGAATTGGGCAATTAACAAATTAGATCGGTACTGTCTCCCTTCCTTCCTGTGAACTAGTCACGAAAAGCTGAAATCCGTCTAGAAGTCTGCACCTACATACCTATATATTACGTTCCTGTACGCTATCCCTCATTACCACGTTGACTCTACGCTCCTGCTTTCCTTTGTATCTGCAATTGTGGGAAAGTGTCGTGGAGCAAGGAGAATGTCTTTGTTCGTAGCAGAGTCATTACATTTTTATTCTTCCAGCATTGTTCAAAACTGTCGTTTCCTCGTCTTTGTTTTGCGGCTAAATTAGAAGCGATGTAAGTTCGCCCTCCCTCGACTGATGACACATTCCCGGATACACGCTATTCTCGACTTTCGTTAAACTTTTTAACTTTTAGGAAATTTTTACTTTTACACCCGACAAGTCTTCAACGAAATGCAAATGTTGAAAGGGAGCAAGTAAAAGAAAAAACAGGAAACTTTTCGTTTCTCAACTTCACTGCTCCTGAAAATACTCTATTTACTATATTCAATGTCTTTAATAAACCATTTCTTCCAGGGCATTTAAAGCCTTCGTCACGAAAACAATCAAAAGAAGGTAGGAAATTTGTGACTTTGATGAATAAAGTTCTCCAAGCTCCTCTGACAAACGAGTCATTTTTTCCAAAGAAAAATTACTATAAACTGATTTTTCTCTCTCTGGCAATCCTTTCTCAACGAGGGAGATACTAAGGACTTTCCCCTCTCTCTATACATATACTTACGCACACACTTTCCCGACTGATCACTCATCCTTATACAAAAGAAAGGCTTGTGTACACGGGGCATCCTTTACTCATCACATTTTACATGCAACCTATTTTCTCTACACAAACTTACCTGCTTCTTCTGGTGACTCTCTGCAATTGAGCACAAGGATTTGGAAGAGGCTCCACAAAAAGCATTGCTATTCCCACTGCTGCCTTGTAACAACTGAATTGAAGCCGATGACGAGGAAGCACCACTCGTACTCATAGGAGCAGGTAAAATTACATTTACATCTGTCGACACATCCTTCGACTCTGAGCTTCGCAGATAGACAGCACCTCTTTGACTTGAGGAGACTTTTCCCAAAGGAGTTGACTTCTAGAAGAGAAAGGAAATCGAATACTTCATTCTCAATCTTTCAAGTCCAAGTCAAGTCACGAGAGAAAATACACTATACATAAGTCATTCATGGGAAAATGCAGGGAAACATTCTCAAATTCCTGCTAAAGTCTCATCATACGTTGATCTCTCGTCGTATCATGAATTGATCTACAATAAAAAGCAGCAACGGAAAAAATCTGTTTCCCTGCAAAAGAGAAANTCTCTCGTCGTATCATGAATTGATCTACAATAAAAAGCAGCAACGGAAAAAATCTGTTTCCCTGCAAAAGAGAAATCATTTATGGAAACTTTAACTTCCCGAGAACTTGCCATACAGTAATGCAAAGGGATCAAATGAAATCAATATAACCCTTTTCATACAATGTATCTAATAATTCCAATAAGATTTTTATGTTCACGTATAACCCGTACGTGATGTACAATACTACAGACAGTCTTGCTTGAAAAAAGGAGGAGAACGGTGTGTTTGAAGGATTTTACCTCATCTTGAGCGAAGGATGTAACAGATTGGTATTTGATTTGGCGAGGTTCAACAACTACCGGTTCGTTAGTCAACGTTGGTGGAGGGGGGCATATTGCATTAGCAACGATATTGGGACTGAGAGGAGTGGATGGTGGAGGTGGATGAGAAATCACATCAAATGTCACCGAAAGATGATGAGCATCAGCGTCCGACTGAGACGATGAGGCGTCCGTTGGCAAATGGATGCCATTCTTTTCCATGTCAATCGTGTAGTGAACACTTTTTTGGTATGACCCTTTCGTCTGCTTTTGATTAACTCCAGCAGATCTGAGAAAAGTCTGGCCTTGAGAGTCAATGCTACTGCCCGGCTCCCGGAGGTGGCAAAGACATTCATATTCTTCACTTTCCCCAGACTCTTCGTCGACATTGCCCTGATCCACCGTTGTTGACGGGGCCAGCGCCGCTGAATCGGGAGAACACTCAAACTTTCTCTTGGGCACTTGTGCTTCTTCGAATGACACACTCCCATTTGCTTTCTTGTAAACCGATAAATCCACCTTGTCAGTCGCACATTGCCGTGCGTCCGCCGTCTCTGACGAAAGGGTGTCATTGAATTTAACGGAGTTCCCGATTGACGCTCCTCCACCAGAAGATAATTCTCGTGATAAATTTGCTGCTTTTCGCCTTGCCATTTCTTGCTGGAACTTTTTGAAACCTTTAAGCCCAGCATATTTCGGCCTAGATTCCACAGAGCGACCTTTCTTAATTTCTTGGAGGCTGGCAGACGAGCAGCCTTTTGTCTCATCATTATTGTCCATGGCGGCCGTCCTCGACCGCTTTCAAGTGTAACAGATAAACACATTACCCACTAGTAGTCTCCTCGAGCTACTTTTTCCGTGATGATCATGATTCTCCCGGAATTCAATATTCATACTATGCAATTATTTCATAGGTAGGTGCATTGGGTTTAGGTAACTGCCCGTATGAGTAGACTGTGCTGCAGAAATTGAGATAAAGTAGCAGATTGACGAACTAAATGTAGAAAATTTCAGGTATTTAGAGGGTTTCCACGATTTTCACTTTGCCCGATTTACAAATACTTCCGTTCCTTGGACTATTTCAAGGTCATGTTCAACTGAGTTGAAAAACGTCCCTATAGTGTAGAGTGAAAGGGCTTCTTTGACGCTTTGCAGTTTAATTCAGTAAATTATGTTGATACTTGAGAAGCAGTTCCAAAAAGCGAGTGCATAATGTCACCGAATTATTAACATGACTGAACCAAGTGAGATTAATTTCATTGTACCTTTGTCACTAAACCTGCAGTGAAACTAATTTCATATAAGGCCCAACTTTCACTTCACGACTTTTCACTGAATGAAATGAACTTCCTCTCGTAATCTTCCATCCACGTTTTTTATGAAATGAACGAGAACACCGCGGTTTCTCCAACTGTGTTTGACAGATACGGCATACTCCGTGCTCTCGCCTGCCGCCCTGAACATCATCTAGCAAATATTTCTCCTGCTTTCCCTCAAGCTTTTCAACTAGTTTTCTGCTGTCTGCAAGTCGGAAGAAAACTAAAGCCTGGGCCAGCTTTCCCTGTTATCCTTTATAGTGGTCCCAGAAGAAAGAACCTAACATTTTGCATGAGCTTTGCTTTCCTCCCCTAGTTCCAACTGTGGTTTCTTTGCTATGTTTTTCCCTTATGTCTGCTTCATCGTGCCCTTTTCGGGTAAAACATCCATCCAGTTCCAAGCTTAACAGTAATGTACTTGTAGTTGAATATGTATGTAATGAAGGGAGCAGCACTACAATAGACGAGTATGTTAACTTTACGTAGGAAGCTCGACTATTTTCCAATAATCTCGATGAGAAACCGTGCTAAAAGCATTTGATACAATGATTCAGATACATAACGACAGCGATTTAAAAATTAACAATACTAACGAGCTCCTAACAATGAGGGCCTAACATTAGCTGGCATTCTGATCTAACGATACAGCGGAACTTCGAAATCAATTTCCATTGAGTGTGCATTTATTAGGCTATTTATTATTTCTAGGCTACATACCTCCCATTGCATTATACAAACTGTGAGAGTTTGTTGCTCCTTTTATAATTGGGAAACTCTTACCACTGCCGAATTGAAATAAGAAGTGTATTCAGTGGACCTTTTGACACGAAATGGGAATTTTCATAACCGGCTCTCAAAATAAAAACAAAAATCACAAGTAACCTCAAGTGAGAGTACGAGTGTAAAAGTGGTATACTAGAGGAATAATTACACATATAATTCCTATAATAATTTCATTTTCCCCAAGAAATAATACGTTGAATTTAGCATTAACCGCTTCATCACATTAGCCAATTCCCAGCTGGAGGAAGCTAAAATTCGTTTATAATTCAAAGGCTAATCCACACTTCCCACACCTAACGAAACAATAGAAAAGCGACTAACATTTGAAGATAATAGATAGGTACTTACTGGATTAAACTATATTTATACAAATATGCAATATAACCTTAGTTAAGTTAAATTCAATCATTTACAAACAAAATGTACAGATATTAACATTAGAAATTAATATTATGTATCACATCCATAATTATTCTCCGCAACGAGTTTCGGACAGTCGACCAAACTTTCACCTCTCCGGATATTCCTTTTCTTGTATACTTCTCCATGTTCCCATTCATCCGGAGCTGGTCAATATCTGCATCCTTGTCTTCATGATCTAACGTACATTTACCGTTCCTACACACTACACCGAAAGAATCATAGTTTGCGATCGGATTTGGGGAATGTAAATTACAGGGTCGCTAATCGAATAGAGCAGATCCCTTACATAGCTGAAATAACTAATTCACCACTGCAATCTTTTTTACCCCAGAGACTTTTAACTTCGATTCTAGCAAAAATCTCGCGTTGTGTTCTGTTTTCGCGATAGAGGAATCTTTATTCTTCGGGACGTGGCATCCACTAGTTCCCATGCTGTGTTGTGCATTGTCTGCAAAGCTAGCATGCAAACCTGTCAGAGATTTAATTACGGTTTAAATAAATATTTTGATATAATTACACGCACTACAAAACAAGATTGCATGAACTAACCATTTAATGACAACCGTGTAGCACCAGTGTTCCTGAGCCATTACTTTGCCTACTCCAACACCTCGAGGAAACGTGATTTTTGGTATGTTTCGCGCAGTAGATTCCTTGTCTGCTTCAGGTCGAATTGTTGGGGGTGGTTCTGAAGAGAGTTCACACTTGTTACTTCTCTCAACTTGCATTCCCTCTTGTTGACCCTTGAGTAATCCGCGAACACCAAACTGTATGGCTGCTTCCAACAGGGATTTTACTTGGTGTTCTGGTACGTCAACTTCGCCATTATAAATGAAATGAACCAATGCTTGTAATTGCCAGAAGGGCGTGTCCTTTAAAACAACTATCGGGTACTCGGAAGAAGAGAGGTCGCTAAATAACTGACAGAAATAGCTTGAGCATGCTGATAACACCAACTTGTGACACTTGATCCTTCCGCCACCAACTGAGACCAATGTTACGTCTGTAAAAAGTCCATTAATTCGAAATGATTACAAAAGACTTTTTCATGAAAGTTGTGTAGCTATCCCACTTTACGCAGAAATTATTCCCATTCGCATTCCATTGTTTCTCCAGCAAAGATGTCGAAGATTGACTAGGCTGGTCAGTTGCATTTGGCTGCCAATTCAGTCGACTTGGATTTGACAAATTATTATTCTGTGTTTCTGCTTCTCCTCCTGAATGAGTTCGTTCCGAGGAACAAGACTCAAACAGAAACTGACTTTCATAAGACGTGTGAATAGCATCATCTACTGGATGAAACAATGATTCTGAAGGCCATCCGTCATAATCGGGTCCACTTCCTGTGTTGACACTTGTCGCTGAGACAGAGCAATCCGCTGCAATGTGGCCATTCTTGTGATTGTCAAACTGGTCTACAGCATCACTTTTGGACTTTGTGTGTCGCTTGCTCCGCAAATGTTCCTTAATTCTGTCAGATCGAACTCCGACCATTACTCCGCAAAACTTGCATACCAGCACCGTAATATATTCTCCATTTTTTATAATTGATTTAGATGTGAAATCATCCTGGTACTCTATTGCGTACTCAAGTGCTCCTTTCTTTTGTCTCTGATTCCGTCTTTGGGGGTATTTCCCAAGACTGATGCTGAAGGATCCACCACAACTGTTCATTTTCTGAAATTACAACCAAGTTGTGTCAGTAAGTAATCAATTATTTAAACGAAAACGCACTAAAGCCCATGACATCGACATGAAATACGTCATCTCATGAAATCAGCAAGAAACTCTACAATTATATTGACAATTTGTCCTTTACCAAAAGTTGTTTCGGATGCCTTGTTCTGATCGTCAAACAAAATGATGATTCCTTTCCCCCAGCTGTAGAGTGTCACTGACACGGACACGAGTTGAGTCAACTGAACAATTCAAACCTCTTCCTTCGATAAGAAATAGTTCCATCCCCCGCGCATTCCTTCTATTAAAGATATTCAATTCTGAAACTTATTGTATACGTATTTATTCCAATAATTACTGATTTTTTTTTGCGACCAACCGACTCATTTGGTTTAGGTAACCGGCAAAATGGTAAAAGCGGCTGAAATCAGAAACATCCTACAATGCAATGCTCAGAACTCAAGGAGAAACGTTGTGTTGTTTATCGCCATTGTCTTTGAAACACCAATTCTTGTACATTGTAATCAAAGCACAAAAGAACAAAAACTACTAGAGCGCACCACTCTCAACAAAGATACAATACTAATTTTAGTAAAATTAAATATATTATGTAAGTACATGACATCGAGGAACAAAGGACAACAAAGCAGTACACAGTATTACGAATTTTATGAGATTTCTGCAAAACTTGATGGATCTCAGTCGACAAGCAACGATATGCGTCAAATGTCAATCAAAGTCGAGGAATATACAGTTCCAATTGTAGTTGAATTCAAGAAGAGTACAACAAGAACTACTGTAACACTCCATTCAACGGTATCACAATTGATATTTAAATCCTAAATACTCCGAAACAATCGGTGAGAATTCGAAGAAGTCACAAAACAACTAAACAAAGACGTGTAACGAGAGAAAATGCATTTTTGTTTGCAGCTGCCGAGTACAAAACCTTAGAATGAAACACTAAAGTCTCACAGTGCCCCATGACGAGCTCAATCTCGTTCAAAGCAAGCTCCTCTTTCATGTTTACATGTGGTGCGTAGTGCATGTGTGTTTTTACGATGTGGTAGGTCTCATTTGTGTGCATGCACTTCATGTCTTCGTGATTAGTTTGTTTTTTAAAATTAAATTAAATTGTAATTAATAAATAAAATTGAAGCAATTGTGATTGTTCACTGGGTGTGATGCTTCGTTTAACGAATCCCCACCCCATCGCGATACCTGTGCGGGGGAAGAAACGTAAGATAGTCAACCGGTAAGTTAAATTGTGTTTCAATACTTGCAAAGTGTACTTACAACTTATAATGTGCAGTTAATTATTATAGTAGTTTTATGCTACGAGCGTAGTTAGCTGGTAGTAATAATGAATAGCAACGGATTCAAGCTCTGCTTATGACTGGAGGTGGCATTGGTGGCAGGAGACAATGTTGAATCTTTAATTAGAAAAGAATGGTTAAATTTATTATTTGATACTGCTGTGTTTTAGACTGGGTGAGTGCTGGATATGCCACAAAGCGGAGGCGATTTATACATGCCCACGATGCGAAACCGTGACGTGCAGCTTGCAGTGTGTAAAAAATCACAAAGTACAACTGGACTGCGATGGAACTCGAAATCGGACTAATTATGTGGCTCTGAAGAAGATGAATGAGTTAAATCTGCTTTCAGGTTAGCTGGTACTTTGCTACCACCAGATATTTCAAAAGTAATTATGTGGGGATCTATTATATTTAATAAAATTGGTTAAATAAATGACAGATTACAGACTGCTGGAAGATATTCAACGGTGTGTGGAAACAGCGGAATCTATAAGGGAATCTATTGAAAATCCTCATCCCATACCAGTAGAGAGTATGCCTGTTAAAGATGTGAAATCTGCTAATGATACCACTGCAGAATCAACTCCCGTTTTAACCGTCGATCCACAGAAGAATGATTTCACCTCCGTGATCACGGATAACAATGCCTGTGTCGAGCAACAAGTTTCAAATAGTAGGTCGCCAGTCCTTCAAACAAAGCGAGAAACCGAAAATTCTCACAATAAAAAGAATAAGAGAGAAGTCCCGTGGAACAAAAATGCGAATCTCAGTAGTAATTCCAAGGCTTTGTACAGGAACAAGCTGAAACGAGGAGGATTTGCGAAAAGAAATGTCAGTGATCTAAGTATTTCGATTTATGTGTATAATTATTTAAAAGGCATTCATTCGTGCTATGCTGATTGATTGACGAATTGGAAACGAATGCAGCGTACTTGTTTTAACAGTTTAACAAAATGTATTTGTATCCGTTATAGGTACGCCGAAGTCTTGTCCAGGCAGCTTACACAAGAGGAATTTTGTTAAGCTTTCTACCAGAATCCTTTGAGAAGCACCTTGATAATACATCGTTCTACTACAGAAACGATGATTGCATATATTGGCGGTTGAGAATATCCTTCATCAGTGCAAGTTTTTATACTATTTCCTTACCTGAGTACGTTACCACACCAAGATTTACAATGTTGAATAATTCTTATAATTTTGATTTCTGGTGATGCAAAAGGTTTGATTGGGTACTAATGAACTTTATTCAAGATGCGCGGACAACGTTGTTTTGGAAAAACTACTGAAGTACTGCCTGAGACAAACTCGTAATTATAGCAGGAAACGGGGTCGGTGCGATCCATTATCCGTTTACAGTAAAATGGGAGTGTTAAATATGTCAGTACTGATGAGCACTGATAAGCTTTCCAATAGCAAGAAGAAGTAATTACATACTGTACATACTTATTTTATTAAGTGCTATTGCCTTCAATCTACTTCTTAAATTCAATTGATTTTAATTCTCAGGTTCTATGTCCTGGACAAGGAGAAAACCCTGCGTGAAAATTTTGAGGGGAAATGTATTGTAGAGTTTCCAGAATTATGTATTGCACTGGACGATTGCTATGTTGTCTCAAAAGTTCGGGAGAAAAATAACACCAGCTTCTTTGATGGCAACCATTACTTTTCTGACACGGAGGAGAGCGAGTTGCAAGCCAACAAAAGGAAATACGACAAGGAGAAGAAGTCTAAGAAGAAGCTTACTCAAGGGGCCGAATCGGACAGAGAAAGTGGAGAACTGACCGATTCCAGTAATGGAGGTTGTAGTGATGATAGTGACACTGGTGAAGATAATGGTGAATTGTATAATGATGGGGAATTTAGATCAATGTACAAGGACTTACTCACAACGTTTGATGACGACGTTCGAAAATCTAATAATCTATAAATAGCGACCTTGAGGAATGAACGTCAATGAAGATTGATGATAAATCGTACCTAGGTTATATAAGTGTTGGTGAGCGTTCATACGTTTGTGAAACAGTTTTATTTTCAGTTTTTACTAGTTTTTAAGAAAATAGTTTGGCTAGCTCCTTTTTGTTAACCTTTCCTAAATGATTTTTTGGTAATTCGGGAAGTGATTTTAGCACAGTTGGGCAGGCGTATGGTGCAATTTTAGTTTTCGCTAATTCTCGCAGTTCAGTTACCGACAATTCCTTATTCCTCCAAGCAATCACAGCGGCAACCTGTAATCAAATAAAGCAAATGTTTTTGTTTTCGTAATATTATTATGTAAGCGTGAATAATGTAGTATGTTGACGCCATTCGGAGCACCAAGTTGATTTTACCTTTTGACCCCATGTGGGATCTGGAATTCCCAACACAGCAACCTCTTTAACCTCTGGGAACGAGAGTAGTTGTGTTTCTATTTCGAGCGCCGACAATTTGTATCCTCCACTTTTGATGATATCAACAGACTTTCTCCCAAGAATTTTGAAACCGTTATCGAGAAATTCCACTGTGTCACCTGCGCGTTAATATTGAGTCTATATAATCGCTCAGATTCTTATAGAAAACAAGTATAAAGTCAAAGTTGTGTCAGCGTCTACCAGTTATAAACCACCCGTTGTCTGTGAACTCTTTCTTCGTCGCTTCAGGATTTCCCCAATACTCTTTAAAGACGGAAGGACCTTTAATCAAGAGATCTCCTATAACTTTTTCATCTTTTCCTACTTTGACATCTATCCTCTTCCCATCGCCAACGGCCAGCACTTTGTAGTCCGATCTGGATTTCATATCAGCAACCGTTAATTTCACAGTTTCGAACGGCAGTCCAACAAAACCTGGTCTCCTTTCTCCGTGTAAAGGATTAGTGAGAGCCATTCCAATTTCCGTCATTCCATAGCGCTCTAATATACGATGTCCACTCAGCGTTTCAAATTTTTCTAGTACGGGAACTGGTAGAGCTGCTGAACCACTCAAGATCAATCTAGTATACACATATGAAAAATGCGAGTACGTACTATTTTACGGTGTATAGCTTGATGACACTGGTATACATACCCAGTCCCAATAATAAATGTATACATATGGATACATACAGCCAAGTAAGTCGTCGACGGTTTACCTCATTTTCTGCTTTAAAGTCTCTCGAACAAATTCCATTTGAGAACTGCTCTTGGCAAATGTTTTCTCATACTCTTCTATTAGTTTAACGTAAACGGTAGGCACAGCCATTAGTACATTGGGTCTCAATTCTTGTGAAGACAGTAATCCTTCCCATGTCTTTCCTGCATCAAATTTTTCCAGCATGTGACACCTTCAAGATGCGAGAAATAAGAAAGGTTCAGTTAGTGATTACTTCCAAACTCAAAATGGGTATTAGATTTTATTTAACATTATAAATTTTACCGAGCTCCCACCGAGATGGGACTTATCAAGGCATGAATAAGGCCGTGTGTGTGATGAAGTGGTAAAACATGAAGCATGGTGTCTTTCGATGATATTTCCCATGCTTCACATATATTCTCAACCTTATGAGACAAGAAGAACCATTAATTTACACAATAATTTAACATTTCATATTTGCGCAATATCTTGAATTACCTGTGCAATAAGATTGGAATGCGTTAAAAGTACTCCCTTTGGCATGCCTGTGGTCCCACTGGTAAACAGGATAAGGGCATTCTTATCAGCGTAACTTTCAGCCTCGCGGAAGGACTCGGGAATATTGTCTTCACTTTTGAGTGTGCTGAAATCGACGACAAGTATTTCTGACCCAACGGTTTTGGCCACTTTGTTCAGCCGATCCGCATACTTCTTATTAGTGACAATGAGTCTGGACGATGTACTTTTAAGAAAGTATTCCAGCATATTATCGGGATGGGTTGAGGACAACGGAATCGCTGTGATGGATTAAAGATTCTGGATGCGTTTACATGTTCAAGCCTAATCTTAAAGTGTGTTTAAAAAAACTTATAATTCTTACCAACATGTTGTGCCCACCAAGTCGCTCCAAGTGTCGTTGGAAAACTGAAGTCCCTATCGCACATAAAAGCTACTCTCTCCTCCTGTCCAGGTACAATAGCCTTGAGCTCTTTCGCCAAATATGCGGACTTTCTTCCAAAATCTTCGTATGTAAAATGATCTCCTTTGTGATCGGTGAAAGCAATCCTTTTTGCAGAGTCCGGTTCCAACGCACGAGAAAATAGAGGCAGCCTTATCTCATCAATAAGCTTTGCACATGGTCTAAACGACGTGCTGAACGCTTTTATATGATTTGGAAACGCATTCTTGTTCCCGAGAACTGTTGTGGCAGTTCTCACCGAGGTGAACGCTTTAATCATGATGAAATTTGCTGAAAACAACCAGTTTCCGAACTTTGTAAAAGTGTAAGCGTTTGAAGGAATGCAAACCCCTTTGTAACAACAATTATTGAAAGTTCACTCTAACCCTTAATGTTAAGCGTTCACTTTGTCAGTAACTGAACTCAATGACCACACAATTTGCATCAAATTATCGAATCAGTCCTGTAATATCACAACATTTACATGTTCTTATCATGGCGTGTTGTTACTTAATCTCCATTTTACAGACAATTCATAATCTATCATTTATATAACCTGTATAGACATCCCCGAACTTTACTAGTACAACTGATACACATTAAATACATGTGATCAAGATCACGTTCATGTGAAGTGAACTCTTCATTCATCTACACAAAAGACAAGCTGGAGACCACCCACAGTTGATTACTATACACAGTTGAAGGCAAGTTTCAGTGTGAAGTGGTTAAACATGAACAGATTTTCCCAGAACTACTCCCAGAAGCAGTTTTATATTGAAACTCAAACTCCTTACAATGTTGATACTTTTTAACTCATGTGAAAAGCTTGTTCGGGCCAACGTCCAGGCGTTGTTTTCTACCACTGTCGTTATTAATCTGTTTTTGAGTCTAATTAAATCCTCAACAACATCAGCAATCCGGCCTTTTAGGCCTTACACATGGAATGAAGAGAAAGTCTTGTGATTTTGACATGTGCTCACTGCTGCACATTTTTGTACAGATGATACGTGCATATGGAATCGTATCTAACTTTCCCTTCGCACTGTTCACACTGCAATGCATCTTCTTCCATTTCAAGTACACACAAACAAAAACAGTACGTCTCTTGCTGAGAAGTACGAAAGGGAAGCATAATGCACATCCCCGAAGTAATAGAGGAGCAGGCCCGGTGGTCTTCCAGAGACTCGGAGACCCGGTAAGTTAATAAGTTCACCTCAGCAGGAGGTGCATTTTTTGTGAAAAACGTAAAAAAACACATTTTTGTGACTGTGCAATATGTATTGAGTGTTGTGAAATTTATTTTTGTACATAGGCAGCTATTTTGCTTGTGGTTTGCCAAAAATGGAAAACGATAAGCGACAGGAATTGTGAATTAACAAAAAATATCAATTAATTTTCGTGTGTGTCAATTTCTTGTGAAAGTCTTGTTTATTCGAGGGTTGTTAGTGTTGTTTTAATCGTTTTGTGTGTTTCTGAGTTATTTTGATAACAATCAACGCAGTGGAGTGATAACTAAATATGAGCTTACGAAAAAATGACTAATTGTAATCTTTGTGCGAATTGATCTGGGTTATTTCACACTTTTGGTGCTGAATTTGTGATTCTGAATTGTCTACAATATTGAGGTAAAGAGCTTGAAATAATTTCAGGATTAGAACTGCTTGTTGGGTATCGAATGAGTAACTTTAATCTTACTTTAAATTTTAGAACAAGGACCCCGACTACAGCACCTTCAGGGTTCAGGTGTCGTAGAAAACATGACTCGTCAATTACGGTTATACATATCATGACGCTGACATTCTGCGTTGTGAATATATATACATTGCAGTAATAAAAATGGATAACTCATCTCCACCTCCGCCACCCACAGGATTGCTTTACAGGGTTGATGGAGAAAGCTTGAATACTCTCATTGAAAAATATGAGAACGTAAGTTATATAACCATCGTAGTACAAAAATGCGTTGGATATCGATATCCAAGCAGTTGATTCAATCAGGTCTGACGGAGCGATGTGTGTTTTTTAAATTTCAGAGCCTTAGTACCAATGCCAGTGAACAAGAACGCTTGGAAAAGTTAAGACAGGAGTATCTTAGTCTCAAATCAAGGCTAACAACGTTGCCTCAACAGGTCCGTTCCGATATGTGATGTATGATGTGGTGTATCTTACTCAATCTTTTATGCATATTATTATGCTTAATGTAATGATTTGATTTGCAGTTGGAGTATAATGCCTTAGTTCCTTTGGGAAGAAGGGCCCTGTGCCCTGGGAAGATTATTCACACGAACGAAATAATGTGCCTTCTCGGTGACAATTGGTTTGCTGAGTGTTCTGCACTTAAGGCCGTAGAACTAGTTAATCATCGAATAGCAAGTATAGCAATCAATACACAATATGTATTTACATGTAGATGAAATACGAAAAGTTTTGTGCTATAGTTTTACAATCGTTTGGTTGTTGGTGTTGCAGAAGTTGATGAACAGTACGAAGGCCTTCGCAAGGAACGAGAACTAATCAATAATTGGAAGCAGGAAGCTGAACGGCAGCTTGTGGAAACAATAGGGGAAGGTACTGTTGAAATTAGGGAAGATTACGATGAGGAACACGAAAAGCGTTGGCGAATGCATCATCGAGAAAGCGTTCGTCGTCACCACCAGCAGCTAGCAAAAGAGAGATTGGAAGCAAAGCAAGAAAAAAGTCAAATTGATGATGAAATGTGGTCCAGATTGGATGAGCTTGAACTACAGGAAGATTTGGAAAACTATGTAAATAGTGAACCTAGTATTCCTGAGGAAATCCCTGTCACAAAAAAGCATGCGTGGATCTGCGGAGACGCTGATAAGAAACATGAAGAAAAGCGCCCACAAGATGAGCTAAACAATGACATCATTTCAAGAGAAAATCAGAAAGAAAAGACTGAAACTATGCCAGCAATTCGTCCGTCTCGAATGAAAAGAGTCAAATTTAGTGCAGACAATATTATTCATGACATATCGAATGACGTTGTTATTGAAAATCAGGAGAGTTATAATCAGGAAAGGCTTCCAAATTCTTCTGAAGTAGGATTTCCAGATGACGAAACTATAATATCCAGCTACCCCTGCTTTGAGCCAATCATGATACGCTTTCGTCACAGTTGTACAATAGATACTGATGGTGAAAAAAAGAGTGCATTCGGCACGGAAGAAATTGACTATAAATCTCAAGTTGTTTCTAGTCCTGGAGATATTGTGAAAGTATTTGGACCTACCTCTATATCAGCGATTAGTAGTAAACCTCAGCCAAAATCGATACTAAAACCTTTTGCTGCTCCACTTGTTGTTGCCGATAAACGTTCGAAGAAAGCTCAAGGAAAAGTTTCTGCCAAAAAGAAAGTCACCACATCACTTGACGGAGAGGATGATGACGATGATATTGATATCGAATCAATCACCCCAATGGCAAAAGTGGTCACTGAGCGAGTCCCTATTTTTACGAATCTACAATTTAATACTCCTAACCCTACAATCAATGAACCCGAGATGAATGCATCCAAACCGGTAAGCTTGTTTAAAATGCGTCGACAACAATACAATGAAGTCCCGAGTGAGTGAATCATTAATTCATATTGGGATTGGATGAATTTCATGATGATATGATGATATGAGTGTGGCTGAAAGTTGAAGTCGTTCTTCAATGATTAGGAAAAATCGTGTATTATGTATTTTTACAATAAAACCCTGAAATTCTCTGTTTCAATTAGATATCAGTGGTTTATTACGAATCCATAACTCATCAACAAATTTGTTATATTATGGAGTTTTGTTGACGTTACAGACATTACATTACAGTGTGAATGCTTCCTTTTTAAACAAAACAAAGTCTGATCAGTGACGAAGCATTTGCTCTAAAACAAGTAATAATTTCAATCATATCAATCATATAATCAGCTTTTTCTTCGAGTACGGCTAACTGAATCTCTTATACATAACTCAATATTTTATGTACTTCAAGTACTCCCTCATGTAAAATTATTTTAAAACTTTTGTGTACTGGACGAAATATTGATAAACAAATATTCATATAATCTGGTAATGTTTGCGTACTCTTTTTCTCATTGCATACTCAACTTTAGACAAACTTAAGACATATAATAATATGTAAAATTGAATGAATGTATATCTATTTCTACATTGTGAAGGATGGCTACACTGAGATGACTACAATCACTTTAAAACGTTTTAACAAATGTAGCAAAAATGTGATATTTCTGTGTAGGGCAAAACGGAAGCTGACAAAATGAAGATCAAGTTGTGTGAACCTAACTTGGCCATTGTTTGGCTCATTACTACTGCTCACTCATGTATTAATTATTATTATACAATAATTCAAATGAACGATTCCATTCACTGATAAGCTCCCAGTATTTACGGTGTCTCTATAGTCTACCGTGTTTTTTGCTTTTGTAAAATCAAGTGTGCACTTTTTGCAGGAGGAAGGATTAATGATTTGTGTGTGTGTGTGTGTGTGGCAAAATTTGTAACAATTTTTAACACACTTCATCATGAACCTAAATCATGATCTAGATTAATGTACTTGCCTGCTCTGCAATTTGTAAACACATATTACAGACTTGGTTACTGTAAGTTCTCTATTGGTTTTTGTGTAGAGAGTAATTATTATAACGAACAATCAACAACCCTACAACTCTTATTATGTGATCTAATTACACACATCTCCTAATTAACAGCTTACTAAATCCTGCTACTTATTATTACTGACTATAGAGTTGCTGCATCACTACTTGAAAGGGTTTTGTAGGTACTTATTTGGAAACTGGGGCAATTGCAGATCTTTAGATAACTGCCGACATTCATAAGTATCCTAATTAAAACACAAGCTTGTAAGTTTGTGGTTTGTCCAAACTTGATGATAATACTAAACGGATCTTATTAAGGTTTGTATAATAATATCTTTTTGTTGAGTCGACTCATGAAAGAAAGCACACATATATATAGATATAACATTAATGAAAAACACAGACCTCACAGTACAAAGTTACTGAAAATGCGTCACTCTGAATCACAAAGACGTTCCATACGTAACTTATCCAGTTGAAATAAGCTGTACTACGCCTGACTCTAATAATAACCTAATGTACACATTGACAGTTTTCTTGGCATCGATTAAATCACTAAGAAATGTTCATAAGCTTACTACCATACCATTCCACTCAAATAATTGTATATATCGTAATCACTGAAACGGGATCGATTGAGGGATTGACTTATACCTACACCTGCTTAAAATGGTTTGTTTGTTGCCCTGAGGTTTAAAAGGGGTCAGTCCAGCATACTCTCACAATTAAAATACAGTAACTGTTTCATAAAACAATAATTTGCATCCACTCTCATTTTTCTTGAAGACTTAATTAAAAGTAATACATGTGTGTAGGTGAATGTAGGTGGGATGGCCTACACCACTAAAAACTTCCCCACTGAGGAAGAGTTTTTGTAGAAGTGTTATGTTGTACATGATTCCGAGTGATGCTTGGATTTTAAATGAACAAGTTTTGTGAGTCGTAAAACATACCTGTGACCAAGACGAGGGCCTCGAGACAAGCCATTGTCGACAAGTCCATTTGCATGGATTGGAGTGAGCTGCTAAACTCCATGATTGCATCGTACCAGTCTCCAAACACGGGTTTGCATTGTTCGCGATGGAGAATGGTGCTGTTGCAGAATGTGAGGGTGCTTTCATTTGCTTGAATTCTGTGAATAAGATGAATTGGCCGAATATTATAATCTGTCTAATTGTAATATTGTGATTATTTGTTTTTAAAAAATTATCAAGTTTGGTTATGCACCTGTACGCCAGTCTGAGTACGAAGAGTTCCAAAGACGCACTCTGAAGGAGCAACTCTTGATCATGTCTGGTGAATTCATTGAATCCTGGAATTCTCTCAGCCATCCCCTTGATTACGTCAAAGCAGCTCGTCAGAAGTTTGAAAAAGTATTGAATGTGTTCAGGATGGTTAATAATGGAATCTTTGTCTTGGGGTAAATCATGGTCGTGGTACGGAGGCTCGTGATACTGTTAATAAACAGGAAGCAATAAATGAGATTATAGATTTATAAGCTATCACCATCACCGTTGGCAAGTTGTATTCTTTGCTGGCTTACCATGGAATAGTCTTTTGTTTGTGTATCAGGACTGCTGTCGAGATGGGCCCTGACTAATGCTGTAATGAGGGAAACTGGTGGTGATGGAGGGCCAACCGCCAAAGGTCTCCCTGCAGCACTAGAAGCATCCTTTGGTTTCGAGGGAAGCCTTCCCCGTCGACCCTTTAGAGAGTCGGTTCTCACAACTTCTCGAACCATACCGACCTAATTATCAAGAAAGATAATATATGTCATATTTTGATGGGCAACGAAAAGATTTTTAAGAAACATCTCTAGGTGTGTCTAGCTGCGCTTACCGACAGACATTTCTGGAACCGGCAAAACTGGCATCTATTTCGCCGCCTCTTGTCCACAGGACAGTTTCGGTTGGCCATGCAAACATACTTAGCACCTCGTTGCACGGTCCTCTTGAAGAAGCCCTTGCAACCCTCGCAAGTTCGCACACCGTAATGTTGGCAGGCCGCCGTGTCCCCACAGACAGCACATAACTTTTCCCCCGACGGTGACTTTACGATTCCAGACGAAGCAGCAAGAGCTTGGTGGTGAGTGTCCATAGCTTCAATATGATGGATTGCGGTGGACTGCAAAATTGGTGAGGTTGGCTGCTTGTCTCCGAGTACAATGGCGTCTGTAGGAAGTTCTCCAGAGTGTCCGGCGGCGCTGGCAGCGTGACTCTTGGCAGTTGACGAGGTGACTGTTGAAGCAGACTTTCTCCCTTTGTTAAGCGTCATCATCAGAGGCTGGGCAATGTTTTGTTGAGGTGGCGGAGAATTCAGCACTTCAAACGTGGGGGATGAGGGTGAGTAGAACACGTGGTGATGATATGCAGCGGGGGTAAGTGGGCTAGTGGTGGTGGAGGATGAAGCTGGGCTCGGGGGTGGTTGATGTGAGCTACTACTCGCAGGATGTTGGAATGTGGGTGTGTGAGGAGTGCTTGAGCCAGAACTTCCGGGGGTTGGCTGTTGCTGATATGGAGGGGATTCGGTACACTCCTCGAAACTAAACACGTCACTCCGTCGATAGCGTGGACTGTACGTGTCTTGAAAACTGGGAAGAGGAGTGCCTGGTAACTCTGGGTGTTCCAAGGTGACGGATCCAGTGAGGGATGTGGACTCTAGGAGAAAGCATGACGGACTTTGTTCCATGCCTGCTGAAATCGGTTCTGATGTGCCATTGCTGCTGCTGTTGGAGTTCTCCTCCATCATGATATGTCGGTGATGATGAGCACCACTGCTCGCGTTGCTATTGCCGGAGCAGTAGTTTCCACTGGAACTACTGAACTGAGGGGGAGAGTACACCACTGACGAGGCGTGGCAACTCGCCCCACTTTGAAATTGCTCAAAGTGGTGATGCTGGGAGGTGAAGTCTGGAGGGGAGTCGTAGAGACCAACGAAAGCGGATGAGCCTCCGTTGAGTGGAGTCAAAAACTCGGACTCTGAGTCGGAGTTTGCCAACACTGTTTCAGCGTCTACTAAGGCATCTAAGAAGCCTGGTAATTCTGTGAAACCTGGCAAAGATACCTGGAAAAAAGTGAAAGCAAAAAAAAAATTAATTTCATTTGAAGATTTTTAGAAAAAAAAATATCACAGAGCTTTGAGCTTGATAACCATAAACATATTACGCGTACTTGTGGCTGAAGAAGAAGCATGCTGGAATTTGCCGAGGTGGAATGTTGCTGAGACGTCTTGAGGTGGGCAGTTTGACTAGCGTTCGTGGAATATTGCCTCAAATGGTTTGTCGTCAGAGGGTCGCCACCAGTTATAGGCTCTATTATCAGTCCCCGGTCCCCCAAATCTTCTCTTTGTCGCACTGCAAACATTAATCACACGAAAACCACATATAAATTAGCAAAATCCAGTATTCCACCTACCAATCACCTTTTTCCTATGAACTTTTTCTGTATGGAACCTCACGTATATGATAAGCACTTAGAACTCCAGACATTCTTCTGCCGCCCCTTAAAAAACTAACTTGAAATTCTAGCTTCACTTTCTCCACGTTCAAGGTGCCCTCAATCCATTTCACTTTCTCATGAGTCACTCTCTATTACTTATTCGAGATCAATGTTCCTCCCTTGGTCTCATCTGAAGAATGAGATGAGAAAGTAAAATTGAATCCTTATTTATAGTTCTCGTCATAAACAATCATCTTTCTCCTGGAGAAAGACTCATCATTGTCATCATGATCATCATCGCCACCACCACCACCACGGTAATAATGATGAGCGGAGGATCCGTGAATGGGTTTCCTCCAAAGTCATGATTAGCCAGTGCGGTGTGGTGGAACAACAACAGAATGAGCGGGCGGCCCTTGGAGACTATGATTACTACTACAGTGTAATACAAAGAAAGGGGAAAGCTGTCGACGAGAGGAGATGATTGTCAAAGTAGTCAAGGGTCATTTACTTAATAGACGTATTATGTTCGAAATCCTCAGAGCTCCACTCTGATGTACGCATTCTGATAGATTATTATGATACACATATTACGGAAAGCTTTTTGTCAATCTTCTCATCTTCAGATATGAATATGTAATCAGACTCATCTCTTATGACTCAATACGCCAGCGGGCTAGAATATATATCTTTATAAAAATTGCACATTATGAAATCCTATTGTTCATCACTTGATCATTCAGCAGCATATTACGGTTTACAAGCGCCAGTCTATTGTTGAAGGAAACCCGTACTACTCATCCCTTTGAACCTGTCCTCCCTGGGGACTCATCAGGAGTTGTTGGCATTTCCAAAATCTTGACACGGTCCGTGACCACCCATTCATATTGCTCCCCTGTCTCAATTCAATTTTACTCCGTTTCGGTAACGCTCCATAAATTACCAAATCGTTTATTATTTTCACAGGAGAAAGGAGAGCTTACAACAGCTCGTTTATTCCTAAGGAATAGGAGTCTTTCATATATACATACGCATATCCCTTTCATTCATGTTAATTTCTATAGTCCTCTGCTGGATTTTTATTAGTCCACATAATATTGCTCCCCCCTTTCTCTAGTACTAAAGACTGCATACGTTGATGGGGAGGGGAAAAGGTATGAATAAGAAAAGACGCAGGTTTATTATGTCAATAACAATCTAATGACCCAATGCGCAAATGTAGACATTGTTTATATTGCTATTAGATAGAAAATTATACCTCTTTCACATGGTCGTCACACTTTTGTCAATGATGTTCTCAGAATGATTATGATAACAATCAGTGAGTTCATGGAAATTACGGTAATTCACTGTGAAAATTGCTTGGTCATTGCTGCTACTATCATAGAATTCACAATTGTGGAGATGAGACTATGTAAATTACATAATAAGATACTTGTGATAATCACTCCTATATAAAAATGCAGGGTGTAATTACGCCCCTTGTCCTAAATGGTCAAGACGGAGTGCACACCACTAAAATGAAGGACTTTTATGCTGGCTTCTAAACGGTGTCTCCCATCAATCTCAAGAGAGCTAGTAATTTAGTGTTTTCCATGTCTTCCAAGGTACTTTGCCTACTAATCTTTGTCCAGCAACTACTTGTTTTTCATAATCTAGAAATTGTCCAGAAACATGGGTTTGGGGAGAGACAAGAGTTATCGTCCTTGTATTTTAAAATGTCACCTCATCTCTTGCCTGGTTGACTTTGGCAAAGTCGTGACAAGTCATGCCGCATTTAAGCTGACACAATTTTTGTTTTATTTCTGCTTTATAATCTTGAAAAATTGTAATTGTTGGACATCTGCAGTGTCCCTGTCACAATGTATGTATGTATATAAATCTAGACTCATCCTTGAGCTCCATAATGGTAACAGAGGGACTTGACCGAAAAGAGAGATCAGATTCTGACTCACAAGCGGAGTATAATACATCAGCTTTTGTAATGTGATACTTTTTGCAGCATATGAAAAGAAAGGGACACTGTTACAAAAACCCTTTATTGTGCTTGATTCTAATTCATTGCAATCTTTTTTTGAATACGACAGCACAACAAATATTTTATACTTTTCATGATTTTTACTGGGATTTATTGGAGATCCAGCAAATTACGGGGCTACTTGAGATTACCCTACTCTTGAGTGATTTGTCGTTATAAAGTAATCCGTTTTGTGTCTAGGTAGGTGTTTAAAATTTTAAGAATTTCAAACTTTTAGTCACATCTTGTGATGCGAAATGCACTGGACAAAAATGCACAATCCATACTAAATATACATTGATTTTTTATCTAGTTCCAACACTTTTTAAGTAATGGAAAGTATCTCCAAAGCACGCATTCGTTTAAGGATTTAATACATCATAAACCCCACCTACCCGACTAGTCTCAAGGTCTCAAGGTAGCTGCCTGTATAAACTGCAGCATATTATACCGCTTAAAAAAAAGATGCTCAACAAAACTTTAAATCCGACATTTGCTACGAATAAACGTGTGCCCAAATGTCCACTTTAACAAAAGGCAGAAAAGTCAATCTGTCACTACGCTTCGTACAACATCCTCGACAGGCTTCTAATGTGCCTTTTGTCACAGGATCATGTGAGCTTTTTTATATTGGCTTATGGTAATCTCCCTGTCCGTAGGAATTCATCCCGATTTTATTTGACTCGCATTACATATTTTTTTTTTAACAAAGAACGAGCACGGACGTCATCAGATCTGTAGATTACTATGCATCATTTCCACAATATCATATAAACATGTGCACCCGCCATAGGAGAAAGGTAAGGCTGTGATTTTTACGGCTCTCTATAATACGTGTCTTTCCCCATCCGAAATAAAGTTGTAACGACATGTATGATCTTATGTGCCTTTGCTTTTTGGAATAATGATTCGCCATCAATAAAGCTGCTACTCTGGTGCCTGTATCACTTTCCCAACGGAGCTTTCCAGCTCCCGTGTAAACGTCTTCTACACTTGTATTATTATACACATTCGTGTGATGATGAACTTGAGCGTACTTCGATCCTCCTTCATGCCATCATCATCTACACACGTTTGCGTCCGTATAATTTACGATGACGGTGCTCCACTATTTATACGTGATATCAGACCATTAGCGTCCAATAATAGTCTACACTCCCTCTATAAATTCTATATTTAAGCAATCGCATTCAAAAAATAGCTCTCCTCTATCACCACACCGCATCATCACTTGAGAAGC
>JAHZMW010000394.1:0-10498 GCA_027743745.1 Alloscopus bannaensis
GGAAATGGAAGAAAAACAACTTTCCTCATGCTCTCGAACGCAGAACAAAACACATCATAAATGGCCAACTTTTACACAGAGTTGGAATACATTGACAGCGAAAACATCCTAGATAATATGCTCCTTTCTCCCCATTTTAACATATCTCTGCACTTGCTGCAGGGGAAAAGACGCAAAAGAATTTTTTTTCTTCTTTTGCCGCACACACAACAACCCGATGTCTATGTTTTTTTGGAGACGAACACACATGTGCTCACCCATGTTATGTTCATGTGGTCGCAGTAGCAGTGTCTCCGACATGAAATATGATATGTTCAGGGCATTACCACCATATCATAATTCTTTTTCCGCCTTTCACAAATTAGTTTCAAAGTATTAGCAAAAAGCCATGAGGGCTCCGTATAAAAGCTCAGATTTAAAGTTTTTCCCTGGTACACAAGTGAAAACTCTGGGAAAACCTTCAACTTTGGTGTACACACAATACATTCATATAAACGACCATTCCCCTTAGTCTTCAATAAGACAGTTGTTTGCAAAGTATGCTCTAAAAGTGTCTCTCCTGGTATTGTATGTACATTTATGTGCGCTGTGTCTGCTCGTTCGTGGTTTTCGTCTTGGATTTTATACCATGTCATCCCCAGAATGTAATGGTGTTTTCACTGGCTTTTCCTCAACTCCAAATGTGTGCTCGTATTCCTTCTCATATTTTTCCTAGGCTATGAACGATATATGTATATATTTGATGTATTCAACAATCAGCTCTTTACATACAATTTCTTTTTAAGCAAGCAAGAAAGTGAACTATGGAGCCTCGTACGTATTTTGTCAGGATTTTGGTCTTCTCAAAAAGAACAACTTTTCAGCCACTTTCTCTCCCCTTAACTAGACACACACGTAGTCATAAGTGTGTCTGCACAACGACCGCTGTGTATGATGCGATACTTTATTTGCCGGCTTTTCACTTACTTTTGCTCACTTCTTCTTGGTCTTTTCTCTCCAATAGTGGAGAAAGTTGGAGAAAAAGAGAGAGGGGAATGCTTTTTGAATTTGTAATGCTTAAGTCTCAGTTGACAAGGTCTTGGAGAGAACAAACATGGAGAAACATGATATGGAGTGAGTAAATAAGTAAAGAATGATGTAGGGTATTCCGGGGAAAGTGAGAGAAACTTTTTATACTTCTGTCTCGAAAGTATTTTTCAGTAATATGCTGACACTGGGGTACACACACCAAGCATTCTTTAATGCAGTTGATATATATCTTCATTTTCTAAGGGGATTAATTTAATACAGCGAAAGGGTTCACTGCTCTACAGCAATACAGCCGTGGTTTAAAAATATATGTATGCGATTAGCATGTCGTAGACGACACTCGAGACAAGGACGCGACACTATGAAGTCAACCTTTAAAAGTCGCTTGTAACGAAACTTGCAAGCACACTCGCCATCACAGAGAATATGACAGGCGGCAATTAATTTCTTAATGACGGTAATGAGCAAACAAGTCTGTCTGAAAAGTTTGAAAAGATTTTTTCTGCTTAGGTAAAACCCGGAAAAGAAAGGAAGGAAAGTGTTACTTACGATGGCACAGGCCGCGGTGGATTTAACAGCTTCCCAGTGTACATCGAAGATGGCGAAGATGGATCTGGGTAGAGGTGCTGCTGATGCTGAAGTGGGTGTTGTGGCTGATATTGTTGCTGTACCCTTGGCTTTCCGCAGGGAGATGCAAGTTTCCCGACTTATGAATACTTTCTAGTGTAGATTGGGGGTGTAAACTGTGTATTCCAGACTTGTCAGTCAGTGCAATCATGGTGCCGGTTCCATTCGAACCAGACGCTTCATTTTGATTCTCTGTACACACAAAATTAACAAGCAAATTATTTTAGACGTTTCATTAAAGACTTTGTTCAAAGGCAATCATAACCGCTTGTGAACCTCAGGCCGAGGTCAAACAAATGTTTATGAGAGATCAAAATAAAATCTGACGAGACAAATAATAAAATTCGCATCAAGTGCCCTTCGGATCAAATTTTCTTGTTTACTCCAAGTCCCTGTATAACGGTTTGTTCTCTTCTGTTTACGCATTCTATCATAACGAGTAGCGGTAAACAAGTTTGATTGCTCAATTTCGGAGGATAAAGCGAAAGGGAAAATATTGAATTTTCCGAGAGTGCCGTAGAACAAGGCCTTGAAATCTTAATGTATAATTTAGCCGTAGTCAAACTGTATTCGGTTCGGTTGAAAATGTCTCCGTATTCCTTGGTGAACTGGATAATATCTCTGAAAACATGTATCCAAATCCACACACGTATAAAATATGCAGGAGCAGTAGTACACTTTGCCAGAGCGAAGAAAAATACGCTTTGAGATTTCCACTCAAATCAGTTTTGTCCGGATTGACTTGTTTATATTCAATACGTTTTTTGAATGAAGTTTTGCCCCAGCACTGGTATACGTATAATATCCTCCGTGTCTGCATACGCTTCTTCGTCTCAATTCTCTCTGACTGTGGGCTGTCAAATGGAATCATTGTTTTTCTACATTAACCCAAGTCAATTCAATTTAATTTTCTCTGCACAAGAAAGCCCATTGCTGAGTGCGAGAGGAAGTCTGCTTTCTCTCTCCCTCACTGTGTCTCTGGCGGTGCACATGTAGACAAAGAGAAACCATAATCAGTTGTTTTTACACGTCTCTTCTCCTCCGATGGAACGGGACACTCGAATCGTGCGGTGGAGTGAACGGAAAAGTGAGACTGAACACAGGCTTTTCGGTCGACTTGTTCCAATACAGATTCCTCCCTGTCACAAGAAGACCACTCCTCTTTTATCTCTGTCTCTCATGACGGCATTATTAGTTGTGCTTTGACTGGGAATGTCCCCGTCTCTCAAAAACTTAATTTACATATTTTACAATGTGGAAACTTTCAACATCGACAATAGCATGTTTGATTTCTCTCCCCGAAAACCAGATGAATTTTAAACGCTCACATCGCCCATACACACAACTGCCAAAAGGACATATTGTCGTTTACTCAACCGTGCCTTCCGGTCCTTATCTTGACTGAGAGTACGTACGCTTTTATTCGGAGAAATTTTGGATTTTCATGCTCCTGCATAATGTACGACTTCAGGAAAAACTTGAACATTCTCCTAATTTCTCCCTCAATATGAGGAGCACGTTTAGGTATACAAGAGAGGGGAGAAGAGACGACCGATGACGACCTACGAGAAAAACGAGTTACCCACAAACTTCCAATTTATGAAGGCAAACAAGTTTGGTCGGCATAATATGTCTTCTGAAATGATAGGAAATAGAAACCAAAGTAAACAGGGCAAATGAGTCACACTAATAGTGACTGTGTAAAAGATAAAAAAAACTTAACATTGTGCACGATATTGTAATGGTAATGGGATTGCATAAGACATTTAAACTTAAAGAAAGCTCTCGATTGAAAACGAAACGCTATCAAAACGGAAGACACTGAGATGTTTCTTCACTATTCTCATGTAATCGCGAGGATAAAAAACTGATGACAACGACCATGTAGCGAACATTGGAGGGTTCACATAGAAGTGAAATGAAGATTGTTTCCCGATTTTCCTCCGTCTTTTCGCTATTGATAGCCATCCATATGCATATTATCAGCTTCATTCCATAAATAATTTCATTAGTCTCTGCCAAAATCACTCCTCGCCTCTCCCTTTCGCTCTCTTATTTATCCGAACGTTGTTAGCTCAAGTTTGTTGTTGAGTTGTGTGTCACACACGCAAAAGACGAGGACAAAGTGCAACTTCTTTTAATAATGTGAAAACCGGAGTGATATGTGACAGCCAGGCATTTCCTTTATTATTCCTTGTCGCCTATGTAGTTGTATCTACGACGAATACTACGACGCGCACCCTGAAGCTGAACACACTCACGATGTATTAGATTTCCGCCGGATTGATTGACTGAAAACTGAAAAGCGTTTTCTTGAGGCAGACGGAGGAAGAAAGTGAGACGTTGAAAATACTGCGTTTCAACAACTTGTCTCTCTTTTCTCGTCGGAGGCATGTCTTATGAATGAAGACTTGTCTTCCAGGCTTGCGCTTCCATTAAAAATCCCCAAGAATGACGTGACAATTAATGTAATGGTATATTGTCGATGAAAAAACACTGGACACGAGGATACTCTTACATTTTTTAGCCGATGCCAATTCCCATTAAATTCTCGGGTTTTTCTCTGAATGCCGTTTGGGTTACAGGATGAACGTGGATGCGGAACGCGACGAGAAAAATCGTGCGCCAGTGGTAGAGTGAGTGGCACATGCATTAGGTGTGAGGAATAGAAGAAGTTAATGTAATTTTGTCAGACTTACTAGAATGATTGGTGATATTGGGAGGACGAGAAGACGACGAGGAGCTCCTCAGTCGTTGACAAACGCACAGACACACAACTACTATCACGAGAGATATCACTATGAGGCCACTGATGGCGAGGACACCCGTGGTCGAGTCGTTAAAAAGGTCGGCGATAAAATTACCTGAAAGAAGGAGGAAAAAAGTGTATAAAACTTCATAATTAACACATCACTTTCACAATTTAATGCTACAAAGGTAACTAAATTATTGACGTTTTCCTAATTCCCAAACGTTGTCGCAAAAAGTGTTGCATCACCGAGAGGTACAAAGAGTGCCGTTGCTTTCTATACATTCCATTTTCACTTTGCTCATCCAGGTGCATTTCTAGCCTGAAGCAAGACAGACGTAGAGAAAGGAAGTTTTTAAAAAAACTTTTTCCCTCGTAAAGGAGAACCTTTTAGATACGTTTTCAGCTACATGCGGCTCCAGTGCAATAGGGTTCAAAAACATATATTTTTATTCATTCTACATTTGTGTGCACATACAACTGTCATTGCAACTTTTTTCCTACTCGTGAGAGAAAGAATCTACGTTTGTTTGATCTCATAGGGACTGCTATTCCTTCGTAATGGAATGACGGAGGAACACACACACACACACACGAGTGAAAGTTAGAAAAAAGTACAGCTATTGATCAGATACCTCTGCAGGAGTGTAGTGCTCCCAAGAAAAACACACAAATACCTCACATTCACATACCCCTTGTTTTTCTAAGAGCAAATGTGAGGATGATAAAAATCGCTACAAAAACGAAAGAAAATGTATTGATAATGCATTGCAACACGTTATGCCTATTGTGAGGTCGGAGAACCTTTGGTGGTGGTCTGAAACCGTGTGTGCTCGTAGGCACCTAAAATACACACAGGATCCATACACTTCATTACACTTTCCGTATTGATTTGATAGAATGTTTGCTCACGATTAGGTCCTTTCTTTTGCTTTACTATATTATGAGAAATGTGTAAACAAATAGTCAATCTTTCTGTCTCCCATATTTTCCTTTGCTGCTCGCATTTACATGCTCAAGAGAGATTAAAATAAACAAGGAAAGACAGGAATGAAAGCTGTCGGAGCATGAGATGCGTAAAGTACTGCACGCACACTTGGGCATAGTAGTATTGCTGAACAGAGGAAACCAATTCATACCCAGAATAACAATGCACCTGTTCATTTGTATGTACTACATCTTTTACGCGCACTTCACATTCCCACTTCAAATTCATCTCGAGATTTCATCATCATCGTCCCAAGTTGCTACTACAATACCGCTGTACACCTCCAAGATGTGGAGCAACAACAATAGATGTGTATTTACAATTTATCACACATGAATAGATTTTTTGACAGCTTCGTTTCATCTGGGAGAGAATATCTAGTCTCGACATTTTTACTATCGTCTCTTTTTCTCTTTTCTTGAGAGTCAGGATTACTTCGAAATATCTATAAAACCTATGTGTTCGCATCAATATTTTTATATCTATTGTATCTATATATTTAGGTATAAGAAAAGGATTCTGAAGTGAAATGGAAAAAAAGACGTAAAAAATTGAAGTAAAATCACCAAAAAAAAGTTGAAAGCTTGAAAGATTCTCTAGCTCTAGTATCCATCCTGAGAGCGTACCTTTTTTTTAACTTTTTCTTGCTGGACTCTATATATTCGTAGTTGTACGTACATATGTAATGCACCATTCCATTTCGGGTTTCACACTCGCCTTTCGTCTTAACGTAAATCCTTATTGAACCATGGAGCTCTTTCCATTCCTTTTTCGGAAGAAAGATACGGGTTACGACGCGGATAGAAAACGTGATATTGACTTGCTTCTAAGTAGCGTAATATATGATGATGATATGGTATGTAGAAAATAACAATTGTAAATTCATGTATACTACCCCATTTCTCAGGATATGCACACCAACACATTGCTCGAGCGCGGATAACACATTATTTTCGTTTTTGCCGTTTCTTTTACTTTCCCTTCACAGAAAGTGTGCTCAAGCTGGATGTGCTTTTGGATCAGACAGAGGGAAGTTAAAGAGTGAGAGATGAAGGAGCTCATCCTTTGGCGGAGTATATTTTCTCTCGGTGTGAATGAGACTGCATTTAGATGTTGGTAACCTCATCATCATAATTCTCTCCTCTCGCAAAGTGACTTTTTAAACTTGACTGACTCCTCACACACGCACTCACTTTCTCTCATAGCATTCGCTGAAGAAAAAGAACCATTTCCTATTTTCCAGTTCTTCATCTCCTCACGTTTCATCCGTTTAATGTGGAATCAGCATCATATTATGATAATGTATGGAAAAGTTACACATTAAAAAGCACATACACACATAACGAATCTCTCTGTGTACAGAAGAGAGTGACTGGTGTGAACCTCTGGATCGAGGGGAAAACTCCGGAAAAGAGGATACGAATGTTTATGCATGCATAATGTGAAATTTCTCTTGTGCGCGTATCCAAATGGCAAAGTTACGTACACAAATATCACGATTCGTTTTGTTCTCAAATACGCATAGGTAGTATGTACCTCTCTTTCTGTGGTTTCTTCTTTGCTGAAGAAAAAAAAAGTGTTTTTCTTGGAGTGGAAGAGAAATCATTTTATTTTCTTTCGAGAGCTTACACTTACTTGTACAGTTTGCAGACCGATGCTCGTCAGACCCGTCACCGCAATTTTTGACGCTATCGCACAGGAGTCGATTCGCGATACACATATCATTGCCGCATAAAAAGGCATCACGGCATCCTTGAGCTAGATTTCCAAAGAGAGAAAGAGAAAAAACCAAAATTTTATTTTACAAACGAGTTATATGCTCTGAATACACTTCAAGCTGTAATGAATTCCACATAAAAGTGTGCATACGTCAGGAAAAAAAGCAAGGATTTTGCAGAGTTACATACGAGCATAATATATACCCCACGTATAGACTACCGACAAGCATGTAGTACTTTTTAGACAATGTGATTTAGTGTAGTGCGCTAGGTCCATAACGATTTCCAGCATATTACTAAAAACGAGAGCAGTGAATTCCAAATGCACACAACTGATACTGATGGCTTGAATGTTGAATGTGTGATCCGTTGGGTGGGCTCGTAGTGTTTTACACGTTCTCAAAATGAGTCGAGTGTGTCGGAAAAAGCAGAGAGAATGGAGGAAAAGTTTCGTCATGAACTCATATTATGTTAGGAACCAACTGGGAATATACTTTTATGTTGGAGAAAGACGGAAATTATGGCATATGCATAATTTCATAAAATCTATTTTGCAAGTGTTGTGCGGTTTTTCTCCTCTACCTACAAGACATAGTGTGGACAGAGCCCACATATAATGCAGCCGTTGCAAGAGCTCTTGTGCTTGAGAACAAAGCAAACAAAAAAGTAATTCAAGCCATTAAATCTTTCGGAATAAAGTGGACGACGAGAGGAAAGCCCGTTATACTTTGAAAAAACTTTTTTCTTCCTCTTTTTCCTATAAGCTGGTTTGAGTTGATGTAAACTAGATGATGCTGGTATCCACCCAGAACTTATTCTCAACAAAAATTCTGTTTCAGTTCACAAAAAGTTGCTTCAGTTGTTACAAGCAGCAGAGATGAATCTGCACAAACAATGCACGAGTGAATCAACGTTTTTTTACTTCAAATCTTTCAAACTTATTGGGCTTCAAAAAATTCGAATATCAAAGACATAAATACATACCAGTAAAAGAGAGGAAAATGCCGTAAGTTGAATTCACATGCCTTAAATGCATTACAGTGTACATGTAGTACAAGAATACTTACAGAAGGTAAGGAATGTCGATGCATAAACCGAGGTCGAAGAAAAACATCTAATTTTAACAATTCAAAAAAGTACATTATGGTGCTCTTTTGCCAGCAATGTACTAGATAGCCCGCCCCGCGTTACGACGTGTCTAGTTTATTCTTTAATTTACCAAAGCATTGCAATGCACATTTTGACGATCACAGAGAAAGTACTACATTTTCTAGTATTCGTGATTATAAGAAACTTTTGTACCTACTTTATAGAATAGGTTCCATTTGCAATCAACACGATGTAATAATTTTAACGCTTGACAAACTCTAGGATATTAAGCTTGTCTCACTTTATGAGTACACTGGGTATTATACTATTATCTAACCGTTGCCTATTTTCTGAAGAGGTTCATATGTACAACAATACTAATGCATAGTAGGATTACAATCTAAAACTTTCTTTTACTTCCAACAAAAACTACAAGAAAGTATGTACAAAAATACATACACAGAGACAAGAACACGCTAACGGTTTTATTAAGCTCAGATAGATACGGTACACGTCCCCGCTTTATGCAAGTGCTGATACCAAAGATTTGAACAATTGAGAAAGATGATGGTGAAGAAACTTGACATGACAAAACTACTGTACCTAGTGACATACGCACATTGCATATTGTCCTTTCCAGATCACTTTCCTTTTTCTGCATGCATCGACAAAATTTCCTTTTTTTTGTATGACTACACACAGCCTCATGTTACAATCGTATCTTTTTCACGTGATGGCATTCACAAGAAATATATCCAACTTTTAAAAGCTGAAAAGGGGTGGAGAATAGTGCACTTCTTTTCCCTCGTGACTCCCTATTATAGCTCCCTTTAATAGTCCATTCTTTCAAAATATGTGATTCGCCTCAAATGTGGGGACGGGTCTCTCTCATGAAGAAAGGAAATCACATACAGGAAAAAGACCATAATAGAATCTATTTTAGAAGGGAAAGGGGCGTCCCTCCATGGCCAAAGGATACTGCTCCGACATTTCTTCCCTGGTTTTCCTGCACACCGAGACAAAAAAAGACGACGAGGTTTTTTGCAATGAAGGCAATACAATGTGACGAAGATGATGATGACGATGGGAAATTGAAACATTCAAGCGATTCAAATATTCACCAAGTCAGACGAAAAAGACGAAGAAGTAAGAAGCAGAATAAGAAAAAATGCTCTTTCAATCCTTTTTACCGAGTCTTATTATACAAGGTACATATGAAATGGTTTTTTCTCACACTTGAAGGAAAACACTAGTATCATCATGTTCTCTCGTGTGAAAGTGAAAGCCACTTTTAAGAGCGTGTGGAATCAATGCCAATATTCTCCCGTTTTCTCCACCGTTATTCCTCTCCCTCTTTCCCTCCTCCAAAAAAAAACTCGTCGAATATACAAGAGAAAAGAATGGGGAAAGGGTGTTCTGGATTTTTTCTTGTGCTTACCGTTCGTAAAATGATAGTTGGCAACTAGATGAGAGGCTGGAATGTAGATATACTATCTTGTGAGTGAGTGACAAGTGGAAATAAGAAGAAATGTCAAAATCCTTGTAAAAACTTTTTCGCCTCTCTACCACCAAACTAGTGACTATTGTAAGTGGTGCGTACTTTCCAGGTTTTGGATTTTCATCAAATCGAGCTGTTTCCCTTACAAAAACTACCTTCCACTATAACCAGAGAGAGAGAGAGAGATGTCCCTGTATAAAGATAAGAGTGCCTCCTTTTTCTCATGCAAATAAAGCAAAAACTTGTCCGATTCATTTCCTTCCAGAAGGAGAGAAACTTTCATTTCCTTTCCTTGCCCACTCTCCATATTATGGCAGTAGTTAAGCTTGTTTTTATACTCGGAAATGCATGGAAAAAACTGCTTACTTTCTCATCACAAAAATTATAGCTACGCTTTTCACGTTCTCTATTTGTGATTTTTACGTCCGAAATGTGTATGTGCGGAGTGTGCACCTACTTATCTCACAATTACTCTCAACGAGGAGAAAGTCACCTTGTGGAAAACAGCAAGAGAGAGAGAGAGAGAGAAATCTTCTAATATAAATTCCATAACCCATCCTTCCTTGTGTTCCGCGAAATTGTGAAGAATTCCAACGACCGCGTTATTACTCCGCACATAAGACACTCACAAACCGTTATATCTGTTTCCCTTGTTAGTGCGACTGTGTGTATGAGGATGGATTGGATGAGTGTGTGGTTACCACTTTTCTCTTTTTCTCTCAAACAAAGCATTCTTCATTGATTTTCATGACTATGTGCTGCCATCACCACCATACCACCAACATCCACGACGACTCCAA
>JAHZMW010000395.1:0-27860 GCA_027743745.1 Alloscopus bannaensis
TGAAACTAGTGATGTGCTATCTCTGTAAAGCCGGTCAGTTAGCTTTGCTTTCACTTACAAGTTTCTGAGGAATGCAAACAACTCAGTGTTGAGGATACAGAAGCTGTTTGGATATTCCTATTGACGATTTGATACAAAAACAAAGGCCAGCAGTTTCTTAGAATACAAACCTCGTACCTCGTAGTCGTACCCAAAGTTGGTACTCGTAGGGTTCATTGAAAGTATATTTAATTTTGTAAGATACATTTAAATTTGATACACGCATCATGTTGTGTACTATAAAAATGGTGAGGTCTAACTTCCTGTTTAGGAAGTAAAGTAAGCGTGTCCGGATATTGGAACTCTAAGAAATTTACCGTGTAGACTCAACTCTGCGTGACTCCGCTGGAAGGCACGTTAAACTCGCTTCAATCTGTGACTTCCTCCAGGGCCGTGTTCTGAGCAAAGCGTACATGAGCCGCTCAAAGGTTTTAACGGACTCCGAGCGGAATGACGACTCAAGCATGACAAAAAACAGTGTAGACATTAACGTAAGTGTTTCACGATTATCTGTGATTGTACCACTTCATGTTGAATCGGTTGAGGTTTTTATAAAGGATTGGGATGACATTGTTTAAAAAAAAGTACAAATCAAACTTGGCTCCGAGCCCAGAGAAAGTTTTCTCTTGAAAGCTAGGACAATGCAACACGTTGTGTGCCAGTGCTTGTCTCCGGTGAAATACGAAGAAATTATCGTTCGCTACAGAAAATGCAGTTTTGGATCACTATCTGGTTTAATAGGTAGTACTGCTGCATTTCGAGGCGGAGAGGCTGTAACTTTCAATTTGCAATTTGCTGCAACAATGTAGTATCGAATAAAGAGATTACTTATTTTGTGCCAAAAAATATCCTCCTCTCCGCAGTCCAAAAATCACTACTTTTTTCCTTCTCCCAATTTTGGTCGCAATTACTTTGCCCCAGGAGATATACGGGTTTGGAAAATACGACGAGTTCTCATTTTGCGTGCATATGGTTTGTGAAACATTAAGCACGTAATGGCACTAACAGATTCGTATTTTCTAATATGGCCTCCGGTGGTACATGGGACATCGAATGCAGGCAATGACTTTTTCTCGGAAACCGGGTAAGCCTCACTTAGGGCTTGTGTAAAAAACACCGATCGATGTACTTTACCTACGTGATTCAGCCTGAAAACTGTACTTTTTTTTTATTTTCGATTAACAAAATACAAGCGGTAGAAAACTCCGCTTTCGAGGCTAGGAAAAACCAGTCCTGTGAGATATGATTCTTACCAAGAGAACTATGCCAGGGCAAACAAAGGCTCGTTGAAATCGATTTTATTGCCTCAAAAGTGCTACTTGAATTGTAAGGGCTATAAGAGACAGTAAAAAAATACAGCAGGCAATGACTTTTTCTCGGAAACCGGGTAAGCCTCACCTAGGGCTTGTGTAAAAAACACCGATCGATGTACTTTACCTACGTGATTCAGCCTGAAAACTGTACTTTTTTATTTTCGATTAACAAAATACAGCCGTAGAAAACTCCGCTTTCGAGGCTCGGAAAAACCAGTCCTGTGAGATATGATTCTTACCAAGAGGACTATGCTAGGGCAAACAAAGGCTCGTTGAAATCGATTTTATTGCCTCAAAAGTGCTACTTGAATTGTAAGGGCTATAAGAGACAGTAAAAAAATACGGAAACTGGACCAAAGAAGATAAGCAGCTTGCAATGATGAATGATTGAGGTTTTTTCTATACTTTGGCCATTGTGTTCAGTTTAATTGAACTAAAGCTTCCTACATTATTAACAGCCCCCTTGACCATGCCTATTTTTAGAATGTGGACGTAATAAATACGCTGTACGCTGAACATGTGTAATCTGCCTTTGTTACTAAATCTGATTTAAAACGATATATCTCGTCTGTAATTCTCATATCTTCTTGAAAATCGTCTTAGTCAAAGGGTATTTAGCAACTTTGTAAATTGGAGCCTATTTTCTGGGCCGTATGATTTGTGGGATTGGAGAGGAGGAAAGGAAACAAATCCTATTTGAGTTGGATTATCAATCACACAAAGTCGTTTAGCGCTTCCTCCTCAAAGTAGTGCCTTTGAACTACGTATTATTGTGGGAGTTGGAAAAAGAAAATTACCAGCCTCACCTTTACGTTTAGCGCGTCCCTCTTGTTGTACTGAAGCAGAGAGAGGCTCACTTCTAGTGCTGTTTAAATTACACCCTCTCTCACGAGGAAATTATCTGTTTCATCACATCGTTTGCAGTATTCTCGGAAGTTTAGAAGAACTCGATAATATGCAAGTAAAATATCTCGCTGCACCACTTCCTCAGAGAAAGCTTGCAAGCTGACTCAGTGAGAATGTGGAGCAGTGGAGTGCAGTGTGTGAGATATATTGCGTTTCACAGTGCCCTCCACTCGAAACTCCTACTTGAGCTCATAAATTGGTGTGTGGAGCACACTACAGGAATATGTATGTATCTGGGGAAAGTCCAGAAAAAGGTTGAAGCCCATGCCTTACATTTAATACCCCCCAGAAATCCTTTTGTGGGTAGAATAACATGTGTGCATTATCTATTTTATTACATCTGGCCTGCTCGTGCAAAGACAGTTTGGACGGTTGAATGGCTCTCCCTTCTCATAATTTCCTCATTCTTCTCCAACCACATTTCCGAAACTTTTAGAAGCAGTGCTCTTCTCTTTAGTTTTTAGACTTCAAAAAGAATCTAGCCTGCTTCCTCACTTTCTCCTTGAGTTTGCCTTGCATCCTCTACAAGGCCCTTTGCTTTTCGGTTTTCGCTTATATACTCCATAAAAATTTTGGCCAAGGAAGTGATACTGGTATCACCTTAACAAGAGGGAATCTTTAAAAAAAAACAGGTTTACCTTGAGCTTTAAGTTTCTTTTCTTTAGCGACCGCAAATCTGGGTTTTTGTCGACAAGAGGCTCTCCATCCTGTTTTATTTTGTTTGATGTAGATTCGATTATTTTTCGGAGAAAAGGGTTGCGAGAAATTTTACAGCCAATACGATGTGTATATCTTATATTGCAATTTGTCTTGCCTTTGACAATATTGTGTGACCTGTGAGACATTACGGAAGGGCAATTTTATGTTGCTTTGTGGTCTCCGGTGTACATATACAATATAGAATGCAATTTCAGAGATATGGTGTGTTCATATTGAGCGAATACGGCTAAAACATCTGCTGGAATTTGAAGGGTATCCTTTGCATATGCCGTTTACGCATGGTTTATTCTGAGTTGATCAGCGAATTAAGAGAAGGTCATGATGTGTGGGTTGTGAAAACAACAACTGCTGTGAATGTGAATTCTTAAGTTGTTTGTGGATTCTCAAAGAAAATGCAACCTTACTCCCACAGCTACTCATTTTATGCGCATAATATATAGGTATGTATATACGTGTTGGAGAAAGTTTTTCCACATCTGTCAGTTTTTTGAAGCAACTTTTCAGGATTGCATTGCATGAAGATGGATAGCTCACTTTTCTTCATCGGTCAAACTTTTGTTGTTTTGCGTCGCAGATGTTCTCTCCTGTCTTCCAGGAGGTCAAATCTGTTTAAATGTGAAGATGCATGCATACATCGAAACAAGTGGGAACTGATACAGAGTCGCTCACAGATTAACGATCTCGAATACATTTGTTTTTTGCTTTCACCCAAACTTTGTGAGTCAACGACCAGATATGGAAAATATGTCTGGTATTCGTGGAGCTTTCTTCAAAGTTTCGACTTCCAGGTGTATGTAATTAAGGTTATTGAAATATTGGATTTTCACGGACTTCGCGTCGCTGGTTATAGACCTTTGCGTTAGTTGGTATGCAACTCTCGTTTATAGGAGACCAACTGCCTCTTACATAATTTGCGGTATATAATTAGTTTAATTACATGGCTAAACACTACACTTCGATGAACTTGCAAAATGGACTGATTCTACTTTTTACCTACATTCATACAGATCTGCGACAGTTCGAAAGTTGGAACTGGAAAGCCAACTTTCCGCTTTTTTTCGCCCCCAGCATAAACTCTCAAAAAATTCACTTGGCGTTAGTGAGAAATTCCAATGTTTGCTAAGTCGTTCAAGGTTACATTTTTGGTAACATTTAAACTAGCGATCTACACAGACTTTCCCTTCAGCATTTCCTGTTTCTCAAATTCCAGTGATCGTAAATTAAGAGAAGATACGACAAACCAAGTCGACCTGTTAATTTTCCAAGACTGACTCATTCAATTACATTGTGTTTACGCGGAGTTGTCAGAAAAGCTCCTAAATGAAGTGTCACTCAGATATGTAAAACGAATCTAAATTCGGGGGAGAACAATACTTACAAGGATTTCTTAGTGGAATTGGAGAGGATCTGGAGAAAATGAACCGAAACGACTGCTTCCCAAAGGGCTGTTTTTGCTCTCCCTCTTCACTATTAAAGAAAATCCGGAGAAATGAATGACGCCACTGAAGCATCAATTCCGCCTACATATACATATATAAGCACGTGTGCTTTTGTGAGCAATGAAAGCAATACTGAAATCTCAATATTAATTTTCATTTAGTGTTTTACGCTTCGTTAACACTGGAAAGTGAAGACTCGGTATTAAACTTTCCGTGAACGCAGTACAAAGAATTTATAGATATTTCAAGCTCATTTTCCTTGAAAAAGTGTAATAAATTTTTAAAATGGAAAGTAAGAGTGCTTCGATACCTGTACATTTTGTGAAACCACATTTTCCCGGAAAAGTGAAAATGAGGACGTGTCTTCTCTCAGGATATGAAGCATAATATTTCACATTCCTTCGAACAGCTTCGCTCTTGCCAATTTTAACATTCAAGGTGAAGTTGCACGGAGAATGTCTTGTGAAAATTGAATTTTCTCCACTCGATAGCACCCCGTATCATGTTCACTTTATTGCATTATGAGAGACTAATGTAGGTTTTAAAATTTAATTTCCAATTTTTGCCTTGAACTCTTAGTGAGGTGTAAAAAAAAACCACTACAAAATGTAATGTTAAAAATAACAAGGGTGACAGCGAGGTTGTTACCTCTTCGTGATGATGATGATTCCAAGGAGAGACGAAGGTCAAAGAAAGGAGGATACTAATGTACATTTATTATATAATGTGGTAGAACTTCTTTATGTTAGGAATCGAAGCTTTTCTCTGTGTCGCTTTTCTTGAAAATATAAAGTATTGCTCCTTATTGTGTAGGTTAACGTGACCAACACCGGAAAACATTTTCGTTGTGGTGTCACTTAGAATTTGACTTAATTTGACGTAATTCTAGAGACAACCGCTTACCTGTTCTAAATTGGATATAACAGCTTTCACAGCCCTGTTGTGCTAAAGTGGGCGTGCAGTGAGTTTAAGGTCACAAACTTCAGTTAAGACAGCTAGCTGAAGTCTATCATTATGTGGAAAAATGTGGATATGAAACGGTTCATTTTTGTAATGTTCATTATTAGCTCCTTTATTACCAAGCTTCTGATGAGTCAAAGTATGTAGCTTTTAGTTGGTGTGCTACTGACACACTAGTAAGAGCGTTTTTAGTTCAGTTTCCGGATAAAAACACGCCGACTACATATACACTAGTGAATACAAATCTTCCTGAATTTCTTCCTGAGTCAACTCAATAGATTTTACTGTTGGACTCTAGAATGTTGAATTTCGATGATGTGACAGTGCTGTGTTTACTGTACGTATTTACTCCGGTTTTAATTAGTGCCTTACTGAAAGCAGATGAGACATTGGTGCGCTTCGCGGTTGAGTAAACTGAGCCTGTTGCTTTTTTACAATCACTGGAATTTGCTGGTGCAAAAGAAACCGACTTTCACTTTTGACTACAAGCGCTAGAAGTAAGTTTTGTAAATTCTAAATCAAAGCTTTCCGAAGAATTAATTGAATTTGCCACTACGCACACTTTACTCCAAACAGTTCACCATTTTCACCTTGCCAAGGGTTTTTTACAATTCATTCCCGTTTTTCCCAGTTTCATTGATACAAGGTTCAATGCGCAAATCTCATTGCCTGAAAATGCTGCTCTTTTTATATCTCATAAGGAAGTTGTTTGACGTACAAATACGGTGTACAAGGTGAAAAATGACGCACATTGCCACAGCCAGGATAGAAATTGAATCGGCATCATTTTCTTGTGGTAGCATTAAATTTCTGAACCGTTCGATTACTACAATTTGAAAGGTTGTATCAAGGCGTTCCCTTGAGAAAAGTGGAGGAGTTTCACCAAAACTCCTACATTCTCCTTAAAGAATTGAATGTGATGTAGTCAATGACGTTTGGAATTGGGAAATGGAAAGAAACAGAACCATTTCACCAAAACAGTGGCTCATTCATTCCCAATTCTCATCAATAAAAGTTATTATTGTGAATGGGAGTGAGGCAGCATCAAAGAAAATCACAGATTGAGTTGGCAGGTGCGTTGTGCAAAGGTTGTGGGGAGTGAAAGCTTAAAATTAGCAAGACCGCTAGACTTTATGCAATAAATTACCGAAAATTACTTTTCAATATCCCACAAACCTGCGATCCACTGACACATGAACCCTTTCCTGTCAGCGCTTTCGTAACTGACTAAAACCAATCCATGTCAAATAAAGGTTGTGGAAGCCTCTTTGATGTCAAATTACAGTGTGCGAAGCCCCAAGACCAAGACTTCTTGGGAAGTCAAACTTGTAACAAGGTTCAATTTTTTTCTAAAAATTTGCAGTCATTTCATTCATACAAAAACCTTTGTGAACTCTGAAAAAGAAGGTCGTGCTCAACGCTCCGGCAAAAGATTACGTAAATAAGGGAAAGTTGTCAATGTCATTGCTCAAAAAAGTAGAAAATTGGTGGAGTTTACAAAAAGTTTTCTCAAAAGTTTACATGCGAGACGAACACCAAAGCTTATTGAAAGAAAATGCGCATTGCACAACTAGAATAAAATACTGCAGTTGTGTGTTTAACAAGTCTGGCTCGAATTTGTAAGCAGCTGCTCTATAAATAGGGAGTCGTAGAAAGTGATCGAGTTTTCTTCAAAACGTTTCGGCCAAAAATGCATTAGTAGAGAATGATAGTGCGAAGCGGCAGGTGGGTTATTGCAACAACAAACATCATTTTCCTATTGATAGACAACAGCTTCTCAGGGACATTTCAGTGAATGGTTTCCTTTCCACTCGCAGCTCATGCCGTGACGTTTCCTTTTCACCTCATCTGTAAGTAGAAAAATGGATGTGAAATCGGCAAACTTTTGTATGGAATGACGGTACTTATCATTTCTGGCATATGTAAGAAATTGATTTGTTCGTACTAACGTCAATGTTTCTGGGCATTTTGTTAGTTTGTGTGCAGTCATGCAAGGTTGTTTATGTGGAAAACGAAGGGGCGAATGTGAAAATACATTTATTTTTTTGCGTTCTCTTTGTGTATCTCAATCTGGATTAAGACAAGTTTGCAATAAAAATTTATGTATTTTATGGTGGGAAAGCTTGTAATGACCAACCATCAGCTCTATCTTTGCCAGTGGCTAAGAATTTCTAACTAGTTCGGCAACAATTTATGTTAATACACAGTTGTTAATGCTCTTGCTGAAAATGTGCAGGATAGATTGTTGATATTGTTCGAAATTACTTGATTACAGATTACGGCAAAGATTATCTTGGACAGTTTATTAAAAATAATTGTGTTATGAATGACGCATATGAACGCCGTGTCCGGTTTGCTGAATGCAAACAGCGATTCGAAAGTGCAATAGGTGTGTCTTTAGCTCTAAGCTCACGGAAATTTGCCTCCCTGGCACAGCCACCTCATTGGCTCCTTCAATAAAACCATCAATGCCATACTACTCATGTTTACACAAATATGTAAAATGAGTTGAAGGAGCCAATGAGAGTGGCTGTGCCCGGGAGGCAAATTTCCGTGAGCTTAGAGCTAAAGACACTAGTACTGAGAAATCGGTCCAAATTAAGTTTATACTTCAAGCAAATTAATCACACAGCCAATGTATCGTAAACTATCAATAGCCGAAGTGCACGATATTGAGTTTCGTTTGTTACAATGATGTGTACCTACGAGAAATGCACCGCCACTGTTGGTTTAGTGGGAGGGCAACCAATATTATACTGGGTGGCACATTTTTCCTTAAAAGAATGTTTGATGTTGATACGGACATACAAGTAAGTCAACAAAGAGGTTGCGGAAATTGTGTTTCGTCTTTCTTTGCGTGTTTGAATTCATACTATACCTTGCACGATGCACAAAGCCTCACGTCAAAGGGGTATTGATTCAGTAACAAAATTCATGTAACAAAAGAGAACTTCCGCTCTACAATACCAGATTGACAGTTCATTTTTGAATTCTAAAGTTATGACATCAAGACATGCTATTATGTACCACCCATCTTACATATTAGAATTTCGATTGTGTTTCAGGAACCACTTTTTTTGCTTTCTTGTCTCTTTGTAAAGATAGTTCCTTGGTTTCCGAACAATGATGCGATTTAAAATACCACCGTAAAATAGGACAAAGTTCAGTGTTATTGGGTTTATTTAAAAAGTGAGACGTAAATAGATGACGAAAATGACATTCACTGAATGAGGTCACAAGTCAGGTCGTGGACAAAAATGGAAAACATGTTGAAATTACAATTTCATATGAGTCGTTTCCGTTTGGTGATGCGGTGTCTCATGTAGTTTAATAGAATTTTTCACGGCTTCCACATTATTTTCAGCATTCCTAACAGTATCAGGTCGTCCGACATTATAAAAGATGTAAAATGATACGCAATACTCACCTTCGCTTGTCCCACTTTTGTCAGACATGTGACAACAGTGAAGAAGATGGAATTCTAGGTGTGGAATAAGAATACTCTATTTCCTTCTATTTATAGTTCACATTTTCCTTTTGTACTGTCCTAACTTGTAAGTCTTTTCAAAATGTGAGGTATGACATTAATTATGATTTCGCCTAGACCTTGACTCGTAACGACGGAGGAGCGAGTGGATCTTCAAATTTTAATTGAATTGCCATTGCGGCAATGTTGTGAACAATTTCTTAACAAGAATGAAAAGCACGTCACAGATTTTTGACTCGAGTGGTAATGAGTAAAAAGGGGATTGAGAGTGAAATTTAATGGGTTAATTGAATCCAAGGTTGAAGCATAACATTTTGGAGCCATGTAAAAATTGCATTTGTATGCGTTGCATTAACTCCAAATTCGAGTTGGTCTTCTATAGCTTGTAGAATTCGTTAACATAAATGAATACAAAACGGGTTTTGCATTAGCTCCATGTATGAAAATCAGGAGCAATAATTTACTCCCGTAAATCTCTAGCAAATTTTCCGACGCGTTAATATCAAAGGCTCAACAACTGATTGCGTGCTCAAACCGTAGCTCGAGGGAGGAGGCCGTATTCGGCGTCTCATAAATATGAGACACATTAATGCAATCACTCCACCAGAAGCTGTCGGAAATGACTCAAATATTTTTAGACGTGAGATATGTGTATTGTTTCCAGGTTTGCGGTCTTGGTGGCGGTGCGATTTTGTCTGAAACATTTACGATTCATTGGAGAGTATGCTTGACACGGTTGAGTGTTTTTGGTAACTGTTTTTCCAATGTCGTTTGTCTCGTGATGAAAGAGAAGTGGGAGAGTGTGGGTAAAAATTTTCAACGAAGCGAATAAAATCTGATGCAGATGTTCCCAGAACCAATATGTGGCGAACCCCAAGGGAGATTGTGAATTCAAGTGAGCATATAGCATTTCTGCTGTCGGTCTCATGTCAATCATTGGACAAGGTATTCTTTACATCGACGCGGGTGTTTTTTTTGTGCGTCGTATTTTGTCAGTGGGAGTGATGTGACCAATTAAACAAGTTTTTACCTGGAGTGTGTATCAGTTGAAGAAGTATTTTATTACTGAGTATATAAAGTATAAAAACTGGACGTGCCAGGTATGTTGACAAATACTAACTCTTATAAGGTGTATATTTATATATATGTCTATTGCTTGCGAAATTCACTACTGTAACACCGGTATACTTTGAGACTCAAGGTTATGGCTTATTGTTATTGTGGTTAATTTTATCCTCAATGAGGAAAAACGACGATCCCCCTAAGTAGGCAGAGATTAGTATCATGGAGTGCCCTAAATGGGAGTGTTACTCAATGAGACCTCTCAGAGTGAGCCTCAGGAAATGTGGTAACAACAAATCTGCTTGGCAGTAATTAGCTACAAAGGATATACTTACAATTAGTATTTGGTTTGTACAAATGAAAAAACAACTAGTAATAGGTAACTCTAAACACTCTAAGCTCTTCCACGTGTTTATTTCTGGCTCTTTGATATGGCACCGGATTTCGTAAGAAGTGGGAAACAGACTCAAAAGGATTTCCGTAGCTTTTACCAATTACTCTTAGCATCACAAGGGTGCTTCATTGAAAACTAATTAAAAAATGAATAGACCTGAGTGACTATAACCAGGCGTGGTAAACTAAGCTGAATGTTTCAAGCGCATTTTGCGGATAATCTATGAATCTCCTATTTCACAAGAGAAAATCTAAACAAATACGCTCTAGCAATCAGGTTGAGTCCTAGTTCTCTGAAAATTTATCAACACTCAACAACCCATGAAATTTAGTAGTAAGCTCGAGCACTTTATTAATACAGTGGTGAAAATTAGCTTGAGTTACAACTCATCCTTTGTACAATTCGGGGAAACCTGCTTATGGAGAATTGTGTGAGATTTCTCCGTATCCGAAATGTAGCCAGGCTCGCTCGTGTAGTGGGTAGGATAGAGGAGTAGCGGTTCGGAGGAAAACGCCTTCAGATCTCGCATCGGGAAAGCTTCCATCCAGGACGCGCTGATATTGTCATGAAATTGAGGGTAAAATGACAGAAGTCTCTTTGAAGCCATTATTACCACATGAGTGTGCACTCATTTTTTTACACGAACATGTAAAAAGCATGTTGAAAAGTGTAAGCTCTCCATCAAAATCTTACTTGTTATGCCGATCGAACATAATAGGAAGTGGCATTTGCCGAGCGTTTCCTTCCCAAGTACCTACAAGAGGGTATATATCAGTGAGACAAGCATTTTTTGTAGGTACTTTACATGCCACCAGCACACGAAAACCCTCTCAATGTCAGCGACCGCACAACGTTTACACGCGTGCACAAGCTGAATGCGTTGAAGATTAGTGGTGAAAGTAGGAGAAAGCACTGTAAGCTGGTGGTGAAATGACGCTGCAATGAAATTTGCAAGCTTAGACAATCATAAATTAAACTGGAGGCCACACACATCGCAATCATGCTCGGCAGGAGGAGTTGAATAAATCTAAGCGCACAGCGGGGCATCATTAAAGATTTTGTTGGAGGTGTAATATATTCTCTAGCATCAGATGTTGTGGCATGTAATAAATTCATATTTTGTCGAGGAGCGCACATACATCAAATCCCAGTCGAGAAAGAGCTTCGCCGCTTCTTCAAAAAGCCGTTGAACTTGATACACGAAGTAAGGCTCGAAGTGGATATCGTCTTCTAAAACAAGAGCGGTATTGACACGGTTCTTGACCATCTGCGCAAAAGGGAAAAAATATATAGATGAAAAGTGAAGAAAAACGTCTTAATCGCTAGAAGAGTTTGCAGATGTGTAGAAAAGTCGAGGTACTTTTCGAATATACACATCATAAATGTCAACAGGAGAGGAGAAAGGAGGTCATCTCGATTGGGAGAAAAGCTGATTTTCAAGAAGTTGGAAACAAGAGTAAAAGGATTTCCCCGTTAGAAGATTGCATGATGAGAAAATATGCATGGGAAATCAGAGAAGTGTAATGGTTGTCAAATATTCTCATTATACAGCGGAAATGCAGAGATATAATATGTACAATCCTCATCGTATGTCTCGGTGAAATAATTGGATGATGAGAAAATATGCATGGGAAATCAGAGAAGTGTAATGGTTGTCAAATATTCTCATTATACAGCGGAAATGCAGAGATATAATATGTACAATCCTCATCGTATGTCTCGGTGAAATAAAATTCCAATTTTCTCCACTCAGCGTAAAGAAAAACGTCGGTAGGCCAAAAATAGACGTTTTCTCCTCTTACAAGAAAGAAAAACGGTGGTGAAAGTGCCTTACGTCTTTCCAAATGTTGAAGTGGCTGAGAAAGCATCCAATTTCGCCAAACTTCATGGGTCGGTCTGAATACGGGTCTCGGTATCCCGGCAATTGTTTGATGCCCATTCGATCCAGATCTTGTTGAGTGAGCTCGCTGTGAAAAGAGAAAGCGATTTTAGTTAGCGCTCAGCTATTTTACGAATTATCTCATTATAATAATACATTCTAGTGGTGCGTGAAGCAGAATAAATAGCGCGACTATGGGTTCTATATTTTCTGAGTAGGTTGTGGCACTCTTGGAGCATTGACTCACAAGTGGCAATTCAGTTGTAAGGCTGACTTTGAAAAATTATTATCTTTTAATCTAACCCTTGTCTGAGAGCAAAGTAGTTAGGCATGCCGCCGAAAGAAACCAAAGGAAATGTGCCCCGCATGACCTACGGAACGGAGTCGATAAAGATGACAAAGCTAAACGGAGATGTCATGAAAGAAAGAAAGATATCCTGTGCAATACATTGTTATAAGTACTTTCTCCGACTTTCTCTGACTCTCTCATTTGTCCAAGGAATTCTATCTAAGAGGAGATACGCAATCCGTTATCTGTGCGAGGGGCCACTGGCTCATCTTTTGGGAGCCAATGTGAACAGTTTACTAAAAAAATTCTCGGTAAGTGGCACTGTGGGTAATATGCAATGGCCACTTTGGTGTCGTTATGCTTGTAAACTTTACGTCCTTGTAACAGTAGATTGCACCCAAAAAGAAGCCTTTCAGTTTAATACTTCTCTTGAAAGCATTCTAGTACATAAACACCATCAGCGTTTTCTAAAACTTTGGAAAACTTTTTTATTGAGTAAACAACGGAAATTTTTGAAAAAACATACTTCACCCGTTGCAACGATTCATGATTAAAATGCTTTGAGAATTTGAGAAGTCCATTCTCCAAAATTCTAACCTTGTCTAGACTGCGTGCGTAATCCAATATTTGGAAAAAATTGTGAGTCTCTCTCCCACGTCTTTGTTGGAGACAACCCCGTGAAAAATGTTATGAATGAAGTGAGTGAAATGAGAAATGCACAGTCACTTCCAAGCAAACAATTATATTACCGTTTTTATTGAGACCCTGATCCTAAGTGAGTTCTTCGAGCGTAAAAGCGCACGAATCTCACAAGGATTTTCTTGTGACAAAGATGGAGAAAACAAGAGAAAGGGCTGCACAAGAGGTAATATTAAAATAATGCATCACGTTTCACCATATATGCATATGTGATATACTTTCTCCTACTTTCACCCTCCGAAGGCACCACTCCTTAAGCGTCAAGGAGAGTATACCACATCAAGTGAAATTGAGTAGGCGAAAGAGTAACTTTTCCCATTTCCACAAGCCTTTTCCACTTTCTCCGCAGCATTCACTTGGCTCCATGTTTCCCCTTTTTTGGTTTCCTTCTTGTCTTTACTTTCTCTCTCTCCTGTGGTGATGTTTAGGAAGAGTAGTGGGCACTTTTCAGAAAATATAAAAATGTACAGTGCTGAGAGAGAGAGAGAGCTAAACTCTATTTTGTACGAATTTCCATTTCCATTTTTTATCTCGTATTTCAGAAAAATGCCATGCTCTTTCTACCTGTTTTTTTGCCATGTGCTTTAAACCCAACAGGAGGGGGAAGGCGGCCTTGCTACGACAAAGTAGCAAAAAAGCGGAGAAAGTTGAGTACCTACACTAAAAGAATGTAGTTGTGTCAGAACATCCACTCGGTCTTCAATCTAATGCAGTTTTTGCTTACGGAATTACTTTTTTAAATTGATGTTTATACCTACGCATGTATCAAGGTAAAGCTCTTCCGAGTAATAAAACGCTCATGCATCATGAATGATTCACATTGTGGCACATGTGTCAAAAGGTCAATGTCAAGCATACCTTGCTTTCACTTTTAATAAGCCAGCTCTACGGCAGCATTGAAAATATTGTAATGATGTCTTATCGATGAATAATATTTGTATAGGTCTTCCAATTTACCTCAGCTTCTTATCGGGACACACCGCTACTTTCTAGAAATTTTCCCCTGTCAGACTACATTTATTGTACAGAGGTTTATTTCTTTCACTTTCACTCCTTTTTTCTATTTTCTTGGCAAAATCTCAACACTATATTCAACCGTGAAAGAAAATAAGTGTGGATATGATCTGCGAACTAAAGGTAGCCCGGAATGTGATGGCAGGCACATACAGTTTAAGTAACTATCTGTGTGTGTGTGTCTCCACGTCCCGAAATCGTGAGGGAGTAGGTAACCGGAGGATTGCTGAGTAGGTCTTAAACTTTGAAAAGTGGATGTACTATTTCTCGGGACTGGTTTCATATTCATATAATATTTCACATTTTTGCCATACTCGCCTTGAACATTTTTCTCAAAAGGAGTGCACACAACACTCACATTTTTCAAAAATTCCTTTGCATCCAGTAAGACTTCACACGCTAAGGTAAATAGTAGAAATGTACTTGAAAACTCGTGGACAAGCCCCTTATCTCATGTCGAGAGCATTATGTGAAATTGCAAAGTTATTTGGAGAATGGTTATGGCAAGCTAATAACGGAAGCTGATAAGATGACGATGTTTGTCGCAATTTGTGTTGCGGTAATTCGCTCAAAGAAAGAAATATGATACAAGGATCCTCCAAGTCTTTGGTGTGGTGAAGCACTTTCTCTTTGTATATGTTTCCCTTTATAAGAGTATAAACTTCAAAGGGAGACGCCATTAATGAGGAAGGAATCGGCATAAGGAAGACGGAGCAGGACACGGATTACAAAGCAGGCCATTCCGTGCTTTCTCTCTTCCGCTCCATATTTCCTCGAAAATTTTTCGTCTGGCTATTTTTGGCGTAAAATAAAAAGCTCGCTGACAACTTTCAGCTCTCTTAGTGAGTCTATATATGTTCTTTGTTTTCTCAGGTCCACCGAGAATCCCGAGTAAATAGAGTGTAAACCAGAAAGACATGTCAGTTGGATTTGAGCATCATCAGGAGACCCATGTCCCCAACATCAGTAATAGCAGCATTAGAAGCGGTGGTGGTGGAGGCACACACTTGACTGGAAGCAGCAGCAGTCACCTAGGCAGTCATGGAGCAACCCTGACTTTTCCCCATTTGCGACACCACCACCACAGTCGTAATCATGGGAGCAACGGTAGCAGTCCTACTCCTTTCCAGCCGAACACCAGCTCACGAAGTAGGGACTTCCCTCACGAGTTATCCTCACGAGGAGCGTACGGGGAAAGTGAAACTTTCTCTAGAGCCACGAACCGATTCTCATCGTCACTCTCCTCACCCTCTCTCCGATCAGGGAGAAATATGAGTGGTCATCACCATCAAAACCACGATAACGATAGTTTATTAGAGGACCATCTCAGGAGCAATGGAGACCCATCAGGATTTAGCTCCTTTGAGCAGCTCGCCACCGATTTCCCCGGTAGTAATAGCACTTACAAAACTTTCACCGAGCAACGTCTGGTGACCAGTGTTGAGCGTGCTCACAGTTTCACCAATTTCACTCAAAGCCCGTCGTTCAATCTCTCATTTGACGACGTGATGGCCACCCTTCACACTCAGAATGAGGATAATGGCTCGTCGACGACCAGCTACTTTTACAATTCCACTAATGGTGATGTAACCGAAGGAATCAATGCGACGAGAGACTCCGCCACTGTCTCGATCCGGGTGAATCTCTACGCGTACATTGTGCCCGTCATGTTGTTCTTCTGTGTTCTCGCCGTGCTCGTCAATCTCATCATCGTGATCTCAGCCCGCTGGTGTCGCAAACCGATGTCACCCACTTTGTACTTCTCCATCTCCCTCGCCCTCGCGGACGCTTATGCCGCTTTCATTCTCGCCACCGGACTTGTCCTCAACTCCCTCCTCCCATACGTCTTTGGATATCAGAGGGTCCCTGTCTGTCTCAGCCTGGTCGTGGAGGCGTTTAGGTGAGTTGAGAATATTACTCTTTGTCACTTTCGATGAACCACTTTGTCCCACGCATTCCGTAATTTCCTAGATACCCACTCATTTTAGTCTAATGGACCATTTTATTACACATTCCCGCACTGGGGATTAATGACCACACGCTTTCTCCTCGGTGTAATAAAAAAAGTACGGTGGAGAATTAATGAGCCGAGCACCTTGTCCAGGATTACCTTTGTACTTCCGGGAATGTCTATATTTTATTAACATCTTTTTTAGGCAAGGTGGAGTGCTGGTGACTGTGAGTCATCTTCTTGCCCTTGCAATGAACCATTGGATCGGGATAGTGAGACCACTTCATTATGCCGCGACGATGACAAGGAGAACCGCTTGGATGGTCATCATTCTCTCGTGGATCTGTCCAATCACGGTGATTTTTATCTACTTCTCCAGCATGACTGGAGAAGGCTTCCAGAGCTCGGGGTGCAACTACATGTTTCTCAAGAAGAGGACGTACAGAGCGTTCTTTGCCAGCTGCTTTTTCGCTCCGTTGATCCTCATGTCGTTCATTTACATCCACATCTTTATCATCGTCAGGAATCATCACACACATCGTCAACGATATCAAGTAAATGAGAGAATTGCTAATCGCTACTTAGTTATCCCAGTACTTTCTCCCTGCTTTCACTTGTCTGTTTGCCAATGTACTTTCCTATCACAAAAAGGTAGAGATCCGTTATGGATCTTTTTTATGATTATGTCTTTATTTTCCGTACTTTTACTAAAGTCCTGATATAGGTATTAACGGTATTTGAACCGTGACGAAGTAGCCCACAAAATCATTATCTGGCCTTACGTTTAGGTTTACTTTGGAAATTGTGCTTTGAATGCATCTTTCTAAAGAAGAAACCACTTATACTCTCCTCGTGGTTACGCTTGGTTTGTATCAGGATTACCTCCATGAGGCAACAAGGCTTTCCTTTGACAAAGGAGATACGCTGACACGACGAAATTAATGAGCTCATCAACATTTTATTATGAGTGATCCATGGTGGCAGCCTTTGTGTAAAATTTTGCGTAGGTAGAGATATGCTAACAAGCACGCGTGTAAAAACGAGCGTCAGCAACATCCGAAGAAATAAGCTAATCCGACTTTAGCTGACAGTTAGCGAGCCTTGTCGTGTGTAATCACTTAGAATGACTGCTTCGTAGAGAACTCGAGGGACTAATTAATTCTGAGCTTCAAGGAAAGAAAGCCAGCGGCCAAATGTGTTTGGTTTCCACATTTATTTGAGAAAAAATACGTAACTGCACAAATTAGGACACACACATCAAATGCAGTTATGTATGAGTGCAAAAGTCTCTGCCGCCGTAGTACTTGTAGCTACTACAATTCGACTTACAAGGCGAACAACAAAGACTCTCACAAATAAAAGTCGTATCGACTGTATAGAAAGGAATTAGGAAATGTATCATGCAACTTTCAACTTAAATCATAGTCAACAGGAGAACAATAACTTAGAGATCCTTCCGTACAAAAACCAAGGTGAAACGGCTTTTTCATTCCGGTGTCGGATCTCTACCTTTTGCGGAACAACAACAGTTTCGACATGGAAATAGTGTTTTCTGACTCCGCGAGTTTGAGAAAATAGTGCATCGCATCCCAAGTAGGTTCTCTGCATTCATACGATAAGGGAGCGGAAAAGGAATTACCTGGCTTTACAACCAACTTCTCAACCAGCATTGGCATTAATCTTACATAAATCAACACAAAGTCTGATGGCATCTCGTATCCCCCTTCTGTATAAAAATACACTTGATTTTTCCCCAAGCATTATTTCCCTCTTTGAGTCGAGTTTTTTAAGGAAAAAAAAGTCAAGTTACTCTCGAACTGCATTATCATCCTTTACACAAAGCTCTCGCGAGTAACTTTTAATTCGCAAATATATTTCATTGTCACAGCCTCAGAAGACAGGGTGGAATTGCCATTCGGAGAAAGCAGACAGGGAAAATCGGCTTTTGTAGACAAACACACTCTCACAGCAAGCCGACAGCTAGGCATTACCAGAAGGACATGAGAGACTGGAGTGTATGAGTTAGCCATGAATAAAATGCAGGGCAGAGTGTAACGGCATCGAGATGAGGATCTGGCTTTCTCCAGTTATCATTAGAACGTGTGTTTGTGCACGAAAATGTGCATTTCGATTTCAGGATAATTACAGCATAACCCAGTAACAACAAGGTCATGCATTTATGGATGTAAAGAGAAAGTTGTGCGTGTAGGTAGTCAACGATGGGAGACTGATAAGAGGAATTCATTTGGTACGATTTCAAGATAAAAATAGAGTGGTATGCATCCAGTTTGTTGCTTTACAAATCCGCCAATATTTCTGCCAAGTTAAATGGCTACACCTTCCTTGAATATGGAGAGTTAGAGTTGGAGAAAGTCTCTAAAAGTTAATATACAACTCGGTGCCTGACGGGAATGTCTAAAGTGGTCGTTCCACACATTTTTAGTGATGCAAATTACACGTCGATCGGAACTGCACCAATCGACTTTCTCTTTTGTTAAAGCGTCAAACAAAGTTTCGTGGCGAACCGAGCATTCACACAATAATGTGCGTACCTACCTATTACGTCCGTGAATGTGTGCATTCATTCATTAGGCTTTACTCTGTGGGGAAAGAGGAAACTCGCAATTTGTAAGCGAGGCCAAACTTTGCAAATTGATTGTCCATGAAATTTGCCGAGTATTTTTGCTAATTCATAAAATGAAAGTGAGAGAGAACCACTGACAAGCGTGTCGTGTCATTCATTAGTTTGCCGAGAATAACAAGTGTAAAAGGGTTGTAATTGTAGTGTAATTGCTTCGACTCAATAGAGAGAGAAACTTTCTGCGGAACTTTTCACTGCGAAAATCACTCAAACAGATGCACACTTTAATGCCAACTCCGTGTTCCACCATTTCCATGTGTGGCTCCAGGTCCCAAGGATCATTTAACACTGAGTAATCCCAACAGGGAGCTTTCTTTCTTTTTCTTTCTCTTACTCGCCAACAATTCCTTCCACAGAAAATTGAGTGGGTCCCAGAAGGACAATATGCTTCTCGGACCGGCAATTTCTTTTTGATTTGCAAATTGCAAAAAATTCCCTTCCTCCATTGTGCTCGAGTTGAACTCGAGTGAGTGTCACTTGGAGGTGACAGTGAAAGACGGGCCTTTGTACTCTGTAATACTCTATCATTACAGAATTATTATGCCATTCCAACGCCCAATCTCTTACCAATTTTAGGCTTGAACTTGACAAAAGTGAGTAATACTACAAAAAAATCACCCACAAAATGAAGTCTGTAATTTTGTTTCACTGTTTTGATCAGTGGAGAAAGTGCGCACATTTCCTCACTTTTGCAGTACAGGAACACGTCCGTAAAATTTTAGACGTTGCTCCAACCCATAAAGGCAGTCAAGTGGGGTAATCATTTTGACAATAACGATTTTTTCCCGAGAAAGCGGCGACTCATCCGTCGCTTGGTGTTCTCAAAAACAAACAACTTTTATTAGTGTGAGCATCGTTTGACGTCACGCCAGATTGTTGGCTACCGACAAACATGTGGAAAAAGGGGGACTCGCATTATTTGATACTTTTATATCAACCTGCGAGCATACATGAGAAGATCGGATTTTTGTCCAGAAAAATGTACGACTGAACTACGTGAACTACAATCTTCCAGAATTTATTCCGCTTTGTCCAGTCCAACGGAACACAACGCGAGATCTGAGACGAACAAGGAAGGAGACCATGATTCTCCCCCAGAGAGAGATATTCAGAGAATTGTAAAAATAGCCACGAACACATCTAGGCCATCACCACTTCGTCATAAACCTGATCCGCATAATGTGGTCTGTTGAGACCTTGTTGGCTTTAAACTCGTATTGTTGGAGATGATGACACTATTTAGCGCCGAGGCAAAAGGCGATATCTCCAGCATAAATATGTATTTTATTTAGGAAGCTCACCCCCCTGTAGCGAGGATGATTATTACGAAGGCTGAACGCTGCAAAAGTTGTGGGATTCCTTCGAATTCTTTCTCCAAAATTAGATTGAATTTTGATAAAATCTTATCGTCCATCTACAACTTCTGGAAGAGAGAGAGAGGGTGAAAGTTGTGTGACGAGAAGGGTTACCGCATTTCGTAAGCTGGAGGACTTTGCGAATACTTCAGAATCCAAAACCACACATTCGCAGAGACAGACCGCAGAAAAGTCGAAGTTGAACAGCAACTTTCCCCGAGAAGTACGTGATAGTAATGCGATATGACTGTCGTAATAATAATATTTATGAAATTCTTTTCTGCTTTGATAGCCCCGATGAAAGAGAACTTGGCAGGGTAATGAGCAAAACAAGGGAAATAATCGGAAGAATATGGGACAAACTTTAGGCTATAACACAACACAACACTAATATAATTTACTGGCGAAAGCGTATTTACATTTCTTCTGTGACAGGGTCACCTTTTCATGCCAGGTCCAATAAGAAGTTGGCACACAAAGTATCTCCAGCATCAACAAGAAGATAACCACAAAACCAAAGTCTCCAAGTTTTAACACTTCACAGATTTCCCATGAACCATGAACTTGCTTAATGTTGTGGAGTGAAAGTGGGATTAGCATGCATCTTATAGCTTCTGCAGTTTTCCAGTCTCCAACCGTCTTCGTTACAAAAACAAGGTCATTTTGTAAAAGCATATAAAAAATCAAAATATTTTCAGAGTGGCAGCAGCTGTCAGCGTGTTTACGTATGTACCTGTGTGAGGTATAAAATACCTACATTTCTCACTAGTGACTGTTTTGATTTCCCTTTTGCAAAGCCGCTCTTTCAACGATGAGTCGCACATTGCGTAATAAAACGGCGAGGAGAGACATTTATGCAAACTAAGAGTGATATAATATCATTTCATATCATGCATGAACACGTAGAACGACCCCATTGCAGACACTTTTCTGAGTCTTTTTGGGGGAGAAGGTCGTAAACACAAACTTGTACATCAGCGAGACATTATTGACTTTTGCTTTCACCAAGTGTTAACAAGATGTTTAAGAAAATTCGTCTGGCATACTTATTTCCATTACGAATACGATCTCGCATGTTGAGAACAGAAAAAATACACAAAATGTCAAACCTTGACGTGTCTCCCGTTGAGAAAATTTGATTAAATATGACCACATCACATTACTTTACGACACTTCAAAGAGAAAGCAACGCGCTCAGGGTTGTAAATCGGGAGAAAATGTGATTTGAAATCCGAATATTATGCTTACAATTCAGGAAGAGGATACGAATTAAATGCACGGAACACGCCGAAAGTCCTCATAACTTACGGCTGGAGACATGACAAACCTTTTGTATGCGCTGGGAGTACAATGCGAAACAAAAAGGAGGAAGTACAATGCAAGAATATTGCCATGTGTCATGCCCATCTCACGCATCTCTTCTATTATAGCTAATCCCTTTTACATCACAAGCTTCACGGAACAAAAGCCCCGTAAACTTTCTCTCTCTGGTGTCAGTCAAAGAGAGAAAGCAGACACGATGAGTTTGTTTCAAGGGGAGAACATGACTTATGTCCTGTTTACAAGCTCTATACGCTTTCTCCCAAAGATATTTATATTCTTCTTGAGTATTCTTGTCAAGACTCGTGCAGAGTTGAAAAGGATTCGCGGAGGAGCATTCTGTGCAGTTTATTTTCATGTAAATACACAAAAAACCAGAAGGCATCATGTATTAGAAGCGTACTACTTCATCGAATAAAAAATGGATCACTCATGACTCACATGAAGAGGCAATTTCGCAGAGAAAATACATTTTTCCACATCCTCATCCCAGCGCATTTTAATTCAAGCCCTAAAAACCTCCCGAATGCGAATCCTTTCGTTTGCATTTGTATGTACTTTCTCCACAATCCTTTTATTCTGAACCAATATCTCTATCTCAATTGGCTGGAGGAGTTTGCATCTCCCACTTCTGGAAAACTGGCACGCTCGTGTTTTTAGATTGCATGTTTACACAGGAAGTTGAGCATATTGGTGTTATGCAGCTGCCAGCTTTGTGAGAGTTGAAGATTAAAAAAGTGTATCCTTGATGAGCAAACGATTTATATATTTTGTTCAAAGTGAAGCAGCGTCAAGAGAAGCCCTATTGAAAAATGAAAGTCATTCGTTTTTTACCACTTTTTCATTCAACTTTCTCTCTTCCTTTCACCATTGTGCTTTCAGAGCTCTCATTGTGAGCCTTTATTGAAGATCTATTTTAATCTGTTTTTTTTTCACAGAACACACAAACACAACAACTAAAGCGAAATGTGAAAGCGGTGCTGACGACGATGTTGGTTTTGGGAACGTACGTTATTGGATGGATGCCTGCAACGCTTTTCTCCCTTATTGCTTGCAATGACTGCGCCTACCACCCAGATTCGGTAAATAACTAATATCTAAAGTCGACCTTGTCCCTTAGATATTTTCGTGCCTTGTTAAACAACTAGAGAGCATATGGAAAGACTTGACACGGTCTGGTAGCCACTCGTGGTGAATGCAAAAATAAACAGATAATCTTTTCCCAATTTTCCTTTTGACGTATGAGAATGCGTGAGAGGTTTTTTTGTGTGGGCAAGCACACGGAAATGACAAATGCTCAAGGAAAATATTATTCTAATATTTTATAACACTTTTCCAGCTCCCGAGTGCGGTCCGCTACTCAGTGGGATTCATAAGCAATCTCCTTGTGATTTTAAAAACGCTTGTGGACCCTGTCATCTACGCAGCTCGAATGTCCGACATCCAAGTAAGTTTTAGAGGTTTACCACTCGGGTTTTGTGGTATCACCATAATTTCATAACATGACATGTCGCCCGGCTCACGAGAGCGGAAATGATTGATGACAATTTCTCTCTGTGTTTGTGTATAGCTGGCGTTGAAGAAGATGCGTTATGACATTCTCTCAAAATTTTGCAAGTCTTGTGCCCCCGCAACTCCACCCAATGACCGAGGGTACTACCTTAATAGTCCATCAGCAAGAACGTATTTAAAAAAATAACAACTTTCTCTAGAACTCAAAGCTATACTAACGCTTGCCAAAACTTTTGTCCTGCTCTTCCTTCTGTCGCTAGTCTGGGTTTGTTTTTTCCTAACATTATGATTTTCTCTAATTTACAATATATTATTATGTAATCGTGCCTGTCTCTGTGCTGTACACAAATATATTTTTTTGGAGTAGGAAAAAGGTTTCATATAGAGTTCGTCCTTAAAAAAATTCAACAGATCCTTCTACGAGACGAAATCCATGAGAATGACCAGCTTTGGCTCGCGTTCAAGTACGCGGAGACTGCCAGATGGGAATGCGAGCCTAATTCGTCACCCCAATGGGAACCAACTTCTGCACAATCAATCGACTCACAGACTTTTGAAGCAGCACAATGGCACAGGAAGCAATGGCTATGCCCAATGTGCCACTGAGGCGTGTGTGGGACCGAGGTCCGCTTTGGATACGAATGGGAGGAGGTCGTTCATAGAAATCAGCCAGTCTCAAGCCCTCATTAATAGCAAGGCAGCGTTGGAGATGAAAGAAACAAATTAGAAATTTCGCTTGAACCCTAAATCTTCTTCTGCAGCTTTTCTGCAAAGCAAGAAGGCACCCTGATGTCACTCTAAAAGTATTTTTTAAAGTTCGCATTATCCTCCGGGTGCAAACAAAGAGAACAAATAATGCACGCTTCGACACTGCAACACAAGAGTGTTGAGAGTTGGACAGTGTGCTGTACGACTTAAATTTAGTCAAATGGATCAAAGCTACAAGCAAACTGGGGACCCGAATTACATGTCCCGTATATCTTAATCCTTTATATAATTCGTAGCGAAATGAAGTCGTGCAATCTGATGATGGTGGAGAAAGTCGGCTCTAGAGTTTAGATTTACAGAATGTATACCAAACGCAAATACAAAAGCGTAGTGAGTTTTGTCAGAAAATATTTCCTAATTCTAAATTGGGGAAAGTTTGGAGTAGGAGGATTATATATGTATATATTTATATGTCGTGAGAAGCGACTTTTTCGTAATTAATCTAGACATGGTGGATTTTAGACTATTGACAACGCTTTTGTTGTCGGAGCAGAAGAGTTCGTGCTGCTCGAAAGGGTTTTCAAACAAGGTAGTCAGTGATTTCAATTTCAGCCCTCAGAAGAAGATCTGAATTATTGTATTCAAGTATTGATAGAATAGCTCTACAAAGTACAATGTGAGGACGTTTGTAGTACAAGTAGGCCAATGAAAGGAGAGCGCATTGAGAGTGAATATATTTGTAATACGATTATCATAATTGTACCAGTGAACCCTCTTCATGTACAGTATATAAATAAAAATAAAAATATGATTGTTTTCCTACAAATCACCGGTAACGGTACACACAGAGTCCGCGGTGGCATGACTGGCACGTTTCGACTGATAATATGAAGCCTTTGAAAGGTAGAGTGAAAGCGCAAACAAAACGTGCGTCCAAATATTATGTTAAACTAAATTAACAATTATTTAAGTTGTGAATTACTAAGAAATATATTATATTGTGCATGCCGTGTCATTTTTGCATTTGCACCATTAACCAACAAAGAGTTTTCTAATTTGGTTGATCGAATGAATCAGTTTAAATTTTAAATGCATACTTCTGAATCAATTCGTATTGTATTGTATGATATGTATGCACGAGATGAAAGTAACGTATTTAAAAGGCATGCCTGTGATTACTCTATTCATATTCCTGTTCAAACAACAGGTCTTTCTCTCTTGTATCAATTTCCACTTGTATCCCGGTAGCAACTTGTATGTGAACACGAACAAATATTTGAATAAAGATTGGAATGAGTGGTTTGTGTCTTTTTCATTCTGCGGCACTTCCTAATTTAAATTTGAATACGCGTGGCCAACTCCTTGATATTCAGAATCGTGCATCGTGTAATGCTAATTTGAAGTTTTTATCAGGATCGATAAGCAAAGTGTTTGGTGAAATAAACCCTTCAAGAACTTGTTCCGCCTTGTATTCAAAGTCAGTCTTTTCTTAACAGTCTTTGGAGATACATGTTAGTACAAGCAAAGCCAGCACAAAATGATTAACAATGCCCGCAATTACAGCATGATTCCAAAACTTACAGTCCATCCACAGCATTAACGAGCTCATACTCTATTCCAATGATTTGCAACACATTCATCATCTTGATCAAGCGATCCGGGCGGCGTTTCAAATTGATCAGGTAAATCTTATCGAATCCGATCGTAGAAGGACGGATATTCTCAGCGAGAAATCTTTCCAACTCATAAGATGCTTCCAACGGGGTCTCCCAGTATGCTAGGAAATTTTAAACAAGATTTGAAATAAAATTCTAGAATTTGAATACTTGTCGTTTTTCAATTTTCTTATTAGAGGTCTCACTTGCAACTTCAGCACGCATATTAACCAGTTGATCATAATCATGCTTCAGTGGCGACGTATCCTCCAAAGGCGACATTATGTATCCGTACTCCAAATCGTTGCAAATCTGCATGGACACGTTTTTCCTCCGTGCGTTTTCCGAAAACAGGATGATGTCATCCTCAGGTATAGTTTCGTTGAAGCGATCAAAGCCCACCACATCCTTGGTTTGAATGTCCATGAGAACCGCACTGTTAATCAAAGGTACGGGAAAGCAGCCAGTCTTCTTCAGCTCCAAAATGTCTTTGTACTCCTCCGTGCGAACATAATAGTAATTCTCCATTCCTCCCCAAAAATTGCTGTACATTCCCCCGGACAGAAGCATTGGAGCAATTAAAGGCTGCTTCTTACTGACGAGGTGACGCAGAGTTCGGTTATTCACAATAAAGGCATCAGCATCCAAAAACTAGAAGCCAAAAGTGTGACAAATTAGCCATTTGGAAAAGGTAAAGTTTAAAGTTCAATTTTAGATGTGTAATATTACCCAAATGTAATTAGCCCAAGCTTTTCTAGCTAATTTGATAGCCTCCTCTTTCAGTCTTATAATATGACGGAATCTCTTCGGTGTCCACGACACTGGGGTGTCACCTTGGTCAGAGTGCCTGTATGGGGGTGAATCCGTGATTGAAACAACGACAGAATGGTACTTTCCCCACTCTGCGACTTCTTTCTCCCAAGCTCGTAAAATGTCTGGAGTTGCATCTTCATTAAAATCGCTCTTTATCCTAGAACAATTCAAGGAAATTAGAAAGGTGCAATGAATTGCAAAAAATATTTCAAAATTTGTACGGCGTACCAAATGGCGATGCGCTCCTTTGGATAGTCAAGCTTGTCAATCAAAGTCAAAAAGTAAGGCAGCGTATGCGCCTTATTCCGAGCAAGTATCGCGATAAACACTGAAGGTTCCAGGAGTCCGTCGGTAACATTTGCATTGTCCGCCTGAGTAGGAACTAATTGGCCACTCTTTTGTCCCTGAATTAAGGTGACTAGAAAAATGTAAAACACTGACAATCTCACGATTGCATTGGTATAGCTGCTCTGAGAAAACACTGAGAAAGGCATGCTGCTATATGTCATTTTGACTGTAGTTGAATTTAAGGTGTCATTCTATCAATTTTTTCTTATTGCAATCGTTGTGCGTTCAGCACAAACTCAACAGACAAATCAGACATTCTCCAGGAGGAAAGAGCATTGAATCAATGAACTTCATGATAATTGCAAGTTGGCAATAGAGAAGATTTAATGCCACTTCATGCAGACGACTTTATAATTTTTTTTACACACTTCTCCTCAAGTGTTCACAGCACAGGAAATGCGAATAATGATAAGAACCATTCTTGTATGGCTCATTCATGAGATCTTAAAGCTCTGTGTGCAGTCTGATGTATGTCTGCACTGTAAACGCGGAGTGGAAATACTTGGAATGAAGTGTATAGGATTTGTCAACAAAAAGTATAGTGCGACGGGTCAAATGCATAGAAAACGTAAATGTTTGTATATAGAGATTTAAACTAATGCGAAATGTAAAGACTGTTGATTGTGCTCGCTCACGAAGAGCTAAAGCGAAGTGATCAAACTCTTGAGTCAAGTTCTCTGATGACATTTCCAGAAATACCGCGTCTTTCACCAATCTCATCCTGAGCCATGGAACCAACTCTGGGTACACCATTGGTACGCCTACGTCTTATGGAAGATATATATGCGTAGAATAATGAAATGGAGATACATATGAAATTCATATGAAACCAATCGTCTCTCACAAAATCAAAGATGTGTACAAGACACTTTAGAAGATGGATTAATAACTTAAAGCATGATATGAATGGAACGATGGAGTGTGCATTTTATCTATAAACTCATGATATCATTTATACACTAATTTAGTATCTATGAAGAATACGTGACAGATTCTGCAACGTTTGACTTTTTCCATGTCTCATTATTCCCTGGAGAAGATTGCATTTATGTTTATTATGCTCTAAAGTAAACAGTGGAAAACCATGCCCTATGAACATCATGTGTCGGAAACCCTTCGGAAACCATTCTGAAGTTTCTAAATCCGCTCGCAGTATTTTATCGCTAAATTAGTCTGTCGTATCGCATTCGGTAGCTCTGCGAGCTTCGCAGCATCAGCAAGCTATCCGCCATGTCGTGGTAGCGCGCGATATACGCACGCTCTGCGAAAGGGTTACGCGCATAAAATAATTTCGAAAGTACGCATTCACTGCGCAAGCCTTCCGAATACTTCATTACACCACTACATGCCATATGA
>JAHZMW010000396.1:0-18044 GCA_027743745.1 Alloscopus bannaensis
TTATTCAAATTGCAATGGTGGTCAAATTCATTATAATGGAATTCCCCAACCCCTGCAGTTACTCACCCCTCATGTTCACGGACAAGTTGTACTTTCAGCATTATCTGTCAACAGCATACATCAAATACATCACGAAAAATCTATTACCTTCCACAGTTGTCGCCTTTGGTGTTCTGCGATTTTAGAAATAAGAAGTAAGCAAACTCTCATAAATTTTCCTTAACAAATTATCACTTCCAGTAAAATCTGGACAAAATATGTTGATGCTGATACAACCTCTTGGTAGTGTCGACAATCATACTAGCAGCAACTATATTTTTTTCTTGTAAAATGCAGTATATTGTCAAAGGCGGACCACAATTTTTTTACTTGTCTGCATTGTATTCAGCCAACTACCTCTACAAAATTTCATTTTTTGTGATATCTGCCATTTCACACGTACCTACTCTTTTTTACAACCTTACGCGTGTAAATCCATGCAAAAACAGAGTGATTGTGTGCAAATTTTCACAAGTCATGTCGAGGCATTTTGTTAATGACGCTAATGCGTCATTTTCAGCCTTTCGGGTACAATGCTACCCATGAATATGCGAAAACACTGGGGAAAAAGATATAAAAAAATCGCCACATGCTCCTGGAATTTTCAAGTTGACCACACACCATGCCATAATATCTTAATATGTTGTGTTGAATCGGCCAGCATTGTGATGACACCTTGAGATCATTAAAATTTCTATGTTCAAGGTGACATTTTTCTTCTTCGCGAATCAAAAAATTCTGAAGTGATATAACCTGGAAATTAGTTTGACTGCCTCTGCTGCACTCGAGTACTGGAAAAAGCTTGCTGAGAAAAATTTGTCATGTCATTTGGCGCAGAGTGATGTCCTCCTATATAGCCATGCAGCAGTATACAGACATATAGGCACCGGAGGAGGAATCCCCGTGAAAATGCAATTTGCTCACAGACGTCATTTTTCATCAGCTCACGATTCTCATTAAATTAATCCGTTTACAGAAATGCGATGAAACCATGAAACATGAAGGGATTATGTCAAGATGAACCACGCTAGCCAATCCTTCTTTGTGCACACTACGAAGAAGTAATTTTACTAACTAATGTCCAGAGATCTTACGTGGAATGCCCAATTGAGTCAGCGCCCTGTTCATATTTGGTGATGGAGTTTCTGAGGTACGCATTTTCTTTGTCAACAAGTATATCGGTTTGGAAAGTTTTGAGGTACATTGATTTTTGTATAAAAGGCCCTAGTTCTTGGAGAGTTTGTCGCATTCCATTATCACTCTCTGAGAAATCAGTAACATCTCCCCTTGTTATCAATACATTTTGTAGAAGACAATTTTTGCAAAATGCAAAAGCTCATTTTGTGCCTCGTCGTGATTGCAACGGTGATTGCCGTCTCTCACGCTTACCCATCGGAGCAAGCTGCGAGCACTGGTCTTGAAGACAGCTTCAGCGCTGGTTCTCACCAAGATGTCCACGAGCAGGATGGCTTGTCTCATGGTACGTCTCAAAGACATAATTATTGTGAATTGTAATCATTTCCACGTAACAACAGCGTTATTGCACGTTTACTACGTATAGCTGAAGAGGACTCCCAAGACTTGAACAGACAAAAGAGGCAATTCTTTGGAGGTTATGGTATGACTACTTTACTACTTGAGATTTCTCAAAAAATGTTGTCAGCCTGCTAATAAAGTCAAATTGCAGGTGGCTATGGTGGGTACGGCTTCAGACGACGAGGCTTTTATGGAGGTTACGGAGGCTATGGTGGATTCAGACGAGGATTTGGCGGTTACGGTAAGTTAATTTGGATTGAATGTTTTCTTAAAACTCTAACTTATTTAAGAAATCCTCTAATAACTGATTTGGAACTTTTAGGTGGCTACGGCTTCTACGGTTAAGCGTCTTTATCATCTATCCGAATGGAATTGATGCATTGTGATACACTGTAACTTTACCAACTCTATGTAATTCTTTTTGACTCTTTCTGACACTCCTTCCACTTTCTTGTGTGTACAAAATTGAAATAAAATAACCGTTTCATATAAAGCTAGTTGATGTATTTTATTTCTCAACTTGTCGATTTTGAATATCAAGCTAATTACGCGAGGCACGCCTCCAGAGCTCACACTGGCTGCTGAGGGATGTTGAATCTGACAGTGGGCGACTTTGTGGTTGATTTTCTATTCCTTTTCAAATCCATTCCCTCCGCAGTCCCTGGAGATGGTCCATCTGGATTTATCCACTTTTCCAGAGAAAACAATGACTCATCATGGAACCTCGGTGGAGAGTACACAGGGGCTAGGTTGTCCGAGTCTACAATGCTGTCTTCAAGATCCGAGTCGGGAGGTTTGTACTGAAGTTCCGTCGGATTTCCATCTTTCGCTCGCTTCATCACGTCTTTCACGTAGTTATCCACCATCTGGTCCATTTCCGCCTTTACCATCGTCCTAATTAATTCCTGCTCACTTTCACTCGTTTTCAGGTAAGCGTCGGGTGGAGCATTTGGGTGATTTTCTGCGCGGTAGTACTCATGACCAAGTCCGTCCCCAGGTCCTGTCCCACTTACCCCACCACCACTACCCCCCATTTTAGCATTCGGGACTCCCTTCTTGATAGGGACTTCTTTAGTAATCTTCTTTTTCATGACTCCATTTCTTGCCTTTATCGCTGGCTTTGATTTGTTCAAAAGTCTGTTCGTTACTTGCTCCACTGAACTTGAAACAGGACTTTGACGAGATGGTGAAGGTCCCCTGTATTCGTCCGTCGAACTTATAGCTGAGCCCTTCCTCGTTTTCGACCGAGACTTTCGTGCAGAAACCTTTGGTTCATCTACCGACGTTTTACTGAGTACCTGCACAGGTCTGTAGGTAAGCGCTACTCTGCCACTTCCTCTCTTATTAGGACCGGACTCGTTGTTGTTGTTGCCGACCTTTCGGCTCGTTGATACCGGCTGCTTGTTCGTGTTGCTTTTCACGGACTCCCTGCTCTTCGATTTGACCGCAGACGATATTGTCCTGGCGCTAGTGGGGCGGGAAGGACTAGTACTTCGGTAGTAGGCCTGGATCGAGTTCTTCATATTCGGAGGAAGCGATGTGGACCGCTGTCTTGAAGGGCTGACTTCACCTCGAGACTGGCTCCTAGTCATGCTGCTCGACCGGTCACTTCGATTCTTTGAGTTGGATCCTACCACACTTTGAACGTTTTCGTATTTGTTTGAAACTGGAGGTAGCGGCTTGGACCGAACTCCACGCTGAGGTGTCTTCCTCATTGCTCTCACCTTCGAAATGTTTTCTTGAATAAAATTTCGCCGTGTACTTCGCGACCTCGGCGAGCTTTCCATGGAACTGGGATCAGGTTCGTGGAATGTGGACTGCTGTTGATGCATTCCATAAGCTGAGTCTTGACGAGTGTACTTGGACGGTTTGGAAAATGGTCTGTACTCGTCATTGTTATTCTCATTGTTGAAAGTGCGCACCGTGTAGCTGTTGGTGTCCCTCTTCAGGGGCGTCGGAGAAGGTTTGCTGTCCCATTTTAAAATGGTTTTTGTCGGAGCTCGAGGCAAATGTCGGGCGCCCCCTGAATCAAAGGATCTTCTGCTAGTTTGCTGACTCATGAGAGGATTCGGAGCATCATAGAATGACCCACTTCTTCTCTCCCAATGTGTTGGAGGGGGTCGGAGTGACTTTCTGGGGGTGCTCGTCGGAGACCTGAAGGAGGAAGGAATCACTCTTGGGGTGCTTCTGCTCTGCGTCGCTTTCAGCAGTGGTCCAGGTCCAGTTATGAATGTGGGGTTGGGGATGATGTTGAAATCTACAACGGCAGTTGTTGCACTTCTGCTTTGACCTTTGATCACGCTGTTTGGAAATCTGCTCTGCGTCGCTTTCAGCAGTGGTCCAGGTCCAGTTATGAATGTGGGGTTGGGGATGATGTTGAAATCTACAACGGCAGTTGTTGCACTTCTGCTTTGACCTTTCATGACGCTGTTCGGAACAGAAATAGGATCTCTCGCAGACCCGTTGTAACCTGTTGCAGGGGTGGCGGGGGCTGATTTGTTGGGCGATGAAGTGCTGAGCTGATCAAATATACATTTGGCTACGAATGTGAACTGGGAAAAACGCACGAGATCCACATTTTGAGATGTAGTACCTGGCTAAGAATTCTGTAGATTTTTCTCCCAAGTGTTACCAACTCATGGATAGAGAGCTTATCAGTGTCCACCGTGCTAAACTCGCGCTGCTCATTATTATTCAGTGGCGGTGTGTGGTGTTTGAGGTGGCGCCGTCCCAGGTTGTCTGTAAGGGCCTTCTTCTGTCAACGGCCTGTCATCCGCGGAGGACACCACTCTGCTTGTCAAAGTTCCGTGCGAGCTCGCCAACGGAATCATTGATGTTTCACTCTCCACCTCTGTGACAGGGGAAGGTGGCTTCAAGGTTCGGAACGCGAATTCCTCCACCTTTTGAGTCCGACTGAGAACAGGGAGCTGCGACAAAAGGTTGCCGAGCTCTTCCACATCAGTTTGTCGTATTGTGCGAAGCCGCTCTTCGGGTGTTCGGAGCTGCAAGTCAATGCTATTTGAGAGTAGATCCGGGGTGAAGCCCGGATGTCTGTCTTCGCTTCCAAAAGAGGTTGACGTGGACTGAGGCGAAGTCGGAGGAAGATAGTTATTGGGAGCTGCATATCAATGTTATTTGAGAGTAGATCCGGGGTGAAGCCCGGATGTCTGTCTTCGCTTCCAAAAGAGGTTGACGTGGACTGAGGCGAAGTCGGAGGAAGATAGTTATTGGGACTTCGACATTTGGAGACTGCAACAGGTTTTCTCAGCATCACCATTTGGTCCTCGTGTTGAGGTTGTCCATGAGGAGAAGAAGGCATTCCTTCGCTCTGCATAGGAATCCTTTTCGGGTCTATTAGTTTAAATCCACCTGGGGTGTAAGCTTGTAACTTTTCCAGAAACTGATTCTTTTCCATGACATACTGCTGATATTGTTGGGATTGGACCGGTACATGTCCTGGAAAAGAGGGTGAGACTCGAGGACTCAGGAAGCTTTGGTGAGTCAATGACTGCATTGGAAATGTTGGTCCGCTCTGCAAATTTTGCGCAAATCTCTGAACATAAACTAATACAATTAAATCAAAAGCTCATTCTATAACTTAAATTATTTTAAATCATAAGTACCTTTTCTGGGTAATGTTGAGAGGGTGGAATTTCTCTAATCTGAAAATCCGGTGTTTGCAACTGCACTTCCGCAGCGGCCAATAAAGGGTTCTGAACCTCGACCTGAGGATATGGATAATTTTCTGATTGCCCTACGTCCTGCTTCTCCGGTTCCAAATCCGCAATGATGCCCGATGGAAAGCCACTTTTTGATGCTTGAAAGTCTTCAATGTCTGTCCGTCGCCCTCTCGCCAACAGACTCACCGATCCTGGAAACTGCTGGGTTTCTCCTCCTGCCCCAGAAAGATTCGAAGTATCATAGGGAAACACTCCACCCCCAACTGTGCCTGACTGTAACCGTGATTCGTGATCGTGAAAGGAAGACATAAAGTCTCCAGCGTTGAGTTGATTTGCCAAATCATTGTCCCATATAGTGGCAGAGCGTTCTGGCTGCTCCTTTGCTTTTTGTGCCTTGTCATCTTCACTCGAAATTTTGAATGGATCCATTAAATTTTTGGATCTTGTAGCATGCCTAGTAAAATTGCGTCCGTAAGGATGCCTCTGGGCTGTCGTGTGTGTAGGAAAGTAATTTTGTGGAATTTGTTGTTGCTGCTGAATCTGAGGAGGACAACCGCTGTTGCACATGTATATCATTCGCTGCTGCGCTTGAAGTTGTGTGTTTATTGCTTGCTTATATCTCTTTCCGAAAAGGGAAGAAATTTACAAATTTTGAAAAAATTAGCACATTGAAATCAAGTCGTTGAAGAGCCTGCCTTGTGTCTGTGTGTGGTCGGTAACCAAGACATACTACAGACATGCGCGTTGATGATGATAGTGATGAGTGAGCTTACCCGGAGCTCCATAAGCAACTCTACTCTCAGCAAGTCGTCCTGAATCTCATTCGGGATTTCCGTATTCACAAACGGGGCATGCCTTGACATATTTCTAGACCCATAATTGATCGCGGATGTGGTCCTCTTTGGGGTCGTATCATGAATAGGCACTGTTTGACAAGGTACAGAAGCCCTTCCGGCAAGATTGGTCGCTGGTTGTGCAGGCTTAATGGGAACCGGCTTGCGTGTCTCCAGATAAGCTTGGAAGNCAAGGCTCTGCCTGGCTATGAAGCTGATTAAAGCAAGGAATCGGCACACCAGTGGATCCCTTTCCAATGTTATCGTGACTCTTTGAAATTTTTCTGCGATGTTCCTCGGAAAACTCCTGCTCTTGATTGGGATACGACAGAGGGAAACCGGAAATGACGTGACAGAGATTCCGGTGATATTCTTGTGAAGCATCGCTGATACTTGAAGCTGACTCCTCGCTACGGTGAGTAAGGTGAGTTTTTCCTTCTACCGTGGGTGGCCAACTAAGCCGTTCTGGGCCATCGGCTGGATCACAAGTGGCAGAGATTTCGGGTCCGGACCGGGATTGATTTCGGTCTTTGACTTGAACTATTATTGCTGATCGATTTGCCGGTGTAGACTTGCTACTGTGAAGGTTATCCTCTTCAGCTTCATCGATAAATCGCAGCCTTTGCTTCCCTCCTCCAGGAGATTCACTGGTTATGGCATGATTACGACTTCGTGTTAAAGGTGACACAGGTCTTGTTTCCGAATTTTCTTGTGTGGCCCACTCGTTTCTTGAAGACACTCGGGAAGGGGGGACGCGGAGAATATGGCGATCTCGGTGGTTTACTGGTGACATATTGGTCTTCGTGATATTGTTTAGTGAACGATGGTCTTGGTAGTAGTGACTCATTTTTGTTACCATCCTTGTGTCGACCTTCCTCGACTGGTTTAATACAGGATACGGCATCTGTGGGTGCCAGAGTTTCTTTATTCTCGGAGTTTCCAGCCTTATGCAGTGGAGGGAGGCTGGTGTCGCTGTTGTTGTTAGCATTTGTTGTGGAGACGGTTTGTCTTGTGTTGGAGTATCGCCGATTAAACTGCATACTACTTTACAAAGTGAGTCCGAGAGGATGAGAAGAGACTTTTGAAACTATCCGTATACTCATTTTTATGTTACAGATTGTAACTTTCAACCTATCGACACAACCGATGTGTTTACTGGATGTCAATGGCTTTAAATGATGAGAGGGCATACAAAATGAAATGTTCTTTCGTGGGTATGTGGGATGCTGTTATGGACAACTATACACAACACACAAGTGTCGAAGATAAACTGTCTAGCACTTGAATTGTGGATTGACTTCGGCTTGACCTAGAGCTCATTTTGTGTAAGCGGCAATTCCCATCTAACTTGGTAGTAATAGTGTACAACAAATGCTGAAAATAATATCCTCGTTTTTAGCATACTAGAATAGTTTATCACAGTAAAATATCAATGTGGATAATTATACTAGCGGTTTCAGTCGATTTTTGAAACTTGTATGAGCTTACAGTGCATGTTTTCCTATATCTAATTTTAACATTATTTCTAAAAAGAACAAGATGTGACAGTGAACATGCCTAAAAATCGCTGTCTGTTATAATAAAATTATTCTAGTGCCGTGATCGGTAAAACGATTGTTGTCTTTCCTCATTTGAATGATTTTTAGCTATCTTAGCGAGTGAAGCATGCAAATAATGGTAAATCAACTTCAATGGTAAAAAATTAAATTAGTTAAAAATTCAAACGTGCTTGTGTGACGTGTTTCTAAAATCCAGCGTATACATACTGTGCTAGGTGAAGATGCGACTTAAAGTGACTATGAAGATCAGGTCTGTCTATTTGGTTATATTAGGCATCTACATTTATACCTGCGGAGAGGACACCTATCAGTTGGAAATGAGAATGAAGTATATCTAGTGGATTAATGGTCCAAATTGTCCGTAGCCAATGCCAAATGAGCCAGGGAAGTAGCCTCCATAAAAGTCTGTAAGTGACCAAATTAAAACTTGATTACGCATTTGTTTCAAACGATTTCGAGCATAAGACTGTCCCAATAAAATATCCATAATTACGTACTTTTATAAAGACCACCAAGTCCAACGTGAGGAACATGAGCAACGGAATGAGTGGTAATGGCTTGCTGGAGTCCAAGAGTCTGTGGGTACCCCATAAGTCCACCGTAGTATCCACCGAGACCACCCAGCCCGAGACCCGGTACTCCAATGGCTGGATGAACGACGTGGTCACTGGCAATTGTCCTGCTAATCAAGGCTCCATGGCCGATTGCAGCTGGGGAGAGGGGTGCAGCAAAGCTGACACCGATGAGAGCGAAAAGTACGAAATACTTCATTTGGGAGACTACAAACTCAGTTTCAACCGAAACAAAAATAATTAAAATGTAGTCGTGTAAAACTACAGCCGGTGCAAGGAGGCTAAATGCTGACTGACTATTGAATGATTACAAACTGATGATTCTTCTCTCCAGGCGCTCCGTCTTATTTATACTCAACTCACTGAAGAATGCGGGTAATTAGTTGAATAACAGTGAGTTTGCAACAAAAGGACAAGGAACTGGCTTCATTCAATCAGATAAGGATCCATAATTGGAACCAGCTTCTTCAGCAGCATCAATGCAGAACACCGTTGTTATTTGTAGAGGTTAGGAACGGGATTTATGCAATGAGTATTCTCAATATCCATATCATTTACAACTCTGTGTATAAGATACACCTTACGATTCTCACAGTTCAGTAATTAAGCGCGCGTAGGTCACAGTCTGTGAAGTCATTGATTACGGAATAGCTGTGTGTTTCCAGAAGCTGTGGGCAAGCGTGCTCGCTGAAATTATACTCTTTGAAAAAGTTTGTTTTTCGTTTCCTCGTGATTTTAATCGCCGCTGTATCATTTGTGTGCACTCATGTGTAGCATTCCCGTAGTATTCAATATTCGTACGTGATGATAACTGACGCGAACATTAATTTACCACATCAATGTTCACATTGAGTTATGAGGAATGATTGAATCGAACTCGTTTCAATTCCCGATGCAGAGCGTATTACAAATTTATAGTTCTTTGTTGTGCGAAAATTCATATTCTTGAGTAGTCGCGAGGATTATCTTTGGAAAGTCTGCTTCAGTGGTCAGGGAAGTGAGAATAGACTTATATTCCTGCTTCACCGACCCTGATCACAGTGAGAAGCTTCCTAAGAGCAGAATTGTACTGATTATGTAAGTTTGCGCATTTGCACAGTTAGTGGTATAATACCACTGGTATTTTAGAATTAAGTAATAGAAATACCTAAGCTCACAGAAAGAGATGTTGGTCTTGAATTATTTATTTGACTGGGTTGATTATATTAAAAATTTTGCTATAGATGTGAACACCAAAGTATTTAAATGTAAAAATATGTACAGCAATTGTCATTAAACGCGATGTAAATTACAAAAACCCAAATTCAAATGATGAAGTTACTTTGAAGAAGAAACTCATGATGTACTAAGCTAATCACAAGCCAAGTAATTTGCCCGGAGGCGAATGCGCGTAAAGTTTCGAACCTTATCAATTGCATGACAGTCCATTCACAATATAGCTCCTCCATAGAGATTTTTATAAATATGTATAGTGTTTGCAATCAATTATAAAGCTTCAAATAATACTCTTCTACTCGTGTTTTTCAGACAAAGTTCTTATATGCAACACAGACAAAGCAACGCTGATAGTTTTAGTTTAATTTACAGCTCATAAAATTGGCAAAAATGACTTCCTCAAGTAGAACGGGCGATGACAGGTCTAAGGATGAATCCTCAATGGTTTCCTCGAGCCAAGCTAATCGGAACAACATTCGGCTAAGCGCTACACCTGACAAGCCGAAATTTGTCAATGAAACAATTACAGTTGAAGAGTTGGGTCCTCCCGTCTTGTATCGAGAGACTCTGACAAGCCACAAACAGCTCCGCTACCGACTTCGGGAGCTCGAGAAGATGAATGTGAACTATGACCAGATTGTTTTGTTCTTCATAGGGACCCCAGATCGAAATGGGAGAAGTTGGCATGCAAGTTGTAACTCCGTCGACCGGGCAGTCAACTACATGGTCAAAAAGTTGCAAATCGGAGGCTTCCTTCTCACGATTCACGTGGGAAGTCGGGATGAATGGTTGGACTTGAACAATCCTTTCAAAGAAGACCCCAAAATTAATCTTCAAAGCTTACCTACCCTGTGGGTGTGGAACAGTACAAAAAAGCTCTTTGGAAGAAAATGCTTAGACTTGGAGACCGTCTATTTACTGCTGAAGGATTGATTTCATCATCTTTGGAAGAACTTTATAAATTCTTGTGAATTTTCAATTTTTTAAAAATCCAATTGATCAGAAAAAAACATGAATAAAAATCGTCTTGTCACTTGTATGTTACAGTATTTGACTTTGCCCTGAGCACACACGCTAATTAATTAAGAGATACATGTAGTTATCACCAATCAGAAATCCCTCCCTTGTCAAATGGATATTATTAACAGTACATCACGGCGAGGCAGCTTTTTAATTAGTGCACCTAAAGCCATACGCCAGAAATGATAACTGTTTGTTTATCTATCTTTGTCACATTGGATGCGAGCTTTAACCTCCCTTTTTTTCTACACAGGTCAAGTTCATGATTAGTGAAAGTTAATACTACAGGAAATTTAATGCAAAGCAGACATCCACCGTTACGTGTCATTTGGTGTCGTGGGATTCTAAAAATAGCCTTTCTCTGTGCTGTACACCTCCCTTCAATGAAGAGTGTGACAATGACACTTGAGACACGGGTTGACTACAATGCAAACGAGCAAATCAGAGGCAAATGAATGTGTGAATTTATTTCAAGGTATTCATTACATTACTGTCAGACAAGATTCACTTTCACAGAGAAGGAAATTGGTAGGCACTTCAACACTTCTCAGCTATACTCTTGCTATGCGGTGGTTTATATATATTGACACGCGCCCGTTTGCATATCAGACATCAAGTTGCATATAATGAGTGTTGCGTTGCATTCAGAGAAAGAGAATATAATGAGTTGTGGGTGGATGATGTGACGATTAATGATAACGGTCAATTGTTGACATTTTATGATTTACTGGCACGCGCCTGTGTAAACAATGCTGCAGGTTTATTTTTGGGGTGAGAAAAGGCGTGTGTGAGTCTCAGCATGATCCGGCAGAGTGACAGTTGTGATAATGATAACTTGATAACATATACGAGTTCTCTTTGATTTGTACAATATGTCTTTAGTAAGTTCCCTATAATGCGTAGGTATTCTGAAATAAAACTTCAATAATGCAGTGTTTCACGTGAGGTTCATGCACCTCGGACATGTTTTATAGTAACTAAAAGATTGTCAATTAAAATCAAACGCATTTTACACACTTATATTTGCAACTTTGTGTACACCAGCGTCAAATACACTGGCACTTGTGTGGCAAGTCATTAAGGGAGGGTGTACAGAATGTACCGTTTTTTCTAACGAGAATCCTTCAACGGATATGCATAAGCTCTGCGGATGAATGCAAAATATCAGCACCATCATTGCAGTGCAAGGCACGAGGGAATTTTTTACGTTTCCTGACACCAACACACGCAGCACAGCAAAACGGGCTTCATTCATAGAGGTTTCATAAAAATGTAAATGAATACTTGTACAAACCTTTCTCTGCAAATTGAAACTGTGTGGTAGAGTACCTTCACATTCCACGGTTACTTGTCAATTGTCAATACTAAATACCTTTTGTACCAGTCATGTCGTATTACTCGCTTCAATTACTGTATTGTAACGAATGCTTCATTACCTCCCATAAATTCAGATACCTAATTGTTTTTGCAAGCAAATACCTACGCGTATGTTTTATTTCTAGCGTGTGCTTTTTATCCTGAGAAAAAATCGGTTTGAGTTTACACAAGTCAACATCAGCGTAACTCGCTCGGTGTGAACGTTTCTCTATGAAAAATTAAAAACTAGAGTGACCTAATTTTCCTTTCTTTTCTAGTGTCATTCTATCTCGAGTTTATGATTACTTTACTACTCCTAGAATGTATGCAACTCGGTGTATTTTTCCTTTTCTTTTGGTGTACTTTTATGATGGCATTTTATTGTCGAGGCAGAGTCTAATACTGCATTTGTAAATATATGTGATGAACGATAAAGTGCACTTTTGCTGTGCAAAAAAGAGAGGAAGCAATACATGTGATGATAATGATGATATGTCAATGTCAAGTCAAACGAGAGGAAAAGTTTCTGTTTCTTTTAATTTCATTTACAGTGAGAATCGCTTTCAGTTTCAGTTGTGATAGTATGACTTTGTTCGTTAAGGGAGTGGGAGTGTGGAAAGAAGATGGGGAGAAACGCATCAAAGTCATGGGCATCACCATCATCATGATTATCGTAAATATTACCTGAGATCAGACATCCTTGACCTTTGACATTGCAGATTTTTTTAAAAATTGGAACTCCCAAAATTTTGACCAGCTTTAACAATGAAGTGTTTTAGTTTATCTAAACGGTTTGGTGTTCTCCTTCTTCTCTTCATATTTTGTGGAGGCACAGCAGCCCAGTTTTTAAATAATATTTTAAAATTTCCAAAAGTTGGTGTTCGAACATTAAGTAAGTTTCTAGTTTTTACAATGTCAAAAATTTTTGGAAAGGGGTGCAGTGAAAGTGAAATGATTGTGAGTGTCATGTTTGAATTCTTTTCCAGGGTACTTACCACTTAAGCATAAGAAAGTAACGGTTTCGGGATATTCGGCAGGAGCAGCTTTTGCAATGCAGTTGTACCTATCTTACACGAAGATGTTTTCAGGAATTGCCCTATTTCACGGAGGTGGGTTTATACTAATAAAAAACTCGGATTACGGTCTACTAGTGTTTTCTCTCAAAATTTTATTCGTAAGGTGAAACAGTACTCAAAATGTCCAAATTTGGTTCATTGCAGTGGTATATAGATGTGTGGAAGCTAATCAGGAGAGTTTTTCTGGAATCTTGGGATGCGTGAATGGCTTGACAAATTTAACAAAGGTATACATATATACCTATTTATATATAGACTTTGACTTCATGAATTCTAGTTTACTTCATACAATTAGTTTTAATAAATGCGACTTTTTGACTTAGGTGGTAGAGTTAACTGAAGACTTGGCGGATGACGGAATGATAGATCCATTGAAGCGACTAAAACACAGAAGACACTACATTGAGCACGGATACAACGATGAAAAATTTTCCTTCAGTATTAAACCATGTTAACTGACTTTTTGTATAAGCCCTATCATCAACCTAATATTGAAAATCCACATGTCTTGCTGTTGTACATTAGATAACGGGCGACAAATTGCTCAGTTTTTTGGACAATACAGTAAGCACGTGCGATACCAGGAGACTTCGGCCATTCATGGAATTGTATGATTCCTAAATAATCGACTCTATATACATATACATATAGTATTAAATAATTGGCAACATGTGTTAGCCGTGTTGCAGTTGTTTTATTATAGAATAACACCAGTTTAATTCATGATTGATTCATTTGCTCAGGCTACAGACTCTTGTGGGTTCTCATGCGGAACTCCAATCTACTTGAACAGTGGATGCTTGAATTGTGGTCGCTCAGCGGTATATCAAGGTCTTAGTTATTTACGTAAGAAGAAACTGTATCGAACAGGTAATCAGTTTTAGAGCCACAACAAGAATACCATTTGAATTAATTAATAATTAACACTGAAATTGTTGTTTTAGCTTCTGATCACTGATCACAATACTCATTGTATGCTTTAATTTTTTACTTGTTTGAAAAGAGTCAAAGATAGCAACCTGCTATCAAGGTAAAGCTATAACTGGCCTGTACAAGTTCAGTCAAAGTGAGTTTCTTCCAAAGAACGCTTTCGGATTCGCAAGCATTCCAATGGAGCAGTATGGATACATTTATATTCCTCCAAGATGTGAAGCCAACTCTTCCTTTTGCTCACTACACGTTGCCTTTCATGGCTGCTCGACTATACAGTTCGTTGCCTTATTTTATGAATGAGGATTCTTTTTCTACAAAATTTCCGTCAGTTTTAATCATGATTTATTCTGCTACTTTAGGTTATTCGGGGGTGTTCCATGGCACATAACGTGCAGTGGATATTTGGAGGTGGCAGCGGCCAATAATATTATCGTCTTGTTTCCTCAAGCCGCAATTCAACTCTCAGATCCGTACTCGTACCTCGGCTGTTGGGATTTTGTGGGGTACACGGGAGAGCTATATGGTAAGAAATTTGCAAAAATGTGCTTGTTTCACAGCAAAACGATGTATTAAAGCAATTTTGTATTTTTGAATTAGGAACAAAGAGAGGAAGTCAGGTTCGGTCCGTTATCAAAATGATCTCGAGAATTATGACACCACCTCGATCTGGATTTGACTATTATGACTACTGATGATGATGAACGTACAAAAGCAAAGTGTTTGCTGAAAATCTGAGTTTTCTGAAGAAAAAAACTTATAATATTATACTCTTGTGCATTTTTTGTATATACGCAAGTACTGTAAGGTATCATGTTTGTGTGAATTATTTATTTTTGCAATGCGTGTAATTTATTTAAGAATGTCTGTTTTTTATTAATCTGATATTTATTGTTATTTTTACATTGTGGCAAGATGATAGTAAATGTATGTACAAAAATAATGTTGACTTTATTGCACTTTGAAAATATTAAATTATTCCGCAAAGTCGTGAGTAGAGAATGGCCATAGTCTGAAAGAGCTGCCATTAAGACGATGAAATGGGCAAGTCTGTAAGTTTGAATAGAGGACGGTCTTTTCCGTTAATTTTTAAAATTGCAGTTAAAGACTAACCGGAACCGAGAGATGGAGTCAATTATAGATACTAACGAGGATTAATTGTATTTACATGGTATGCATAAATTAAACTTGGCAATCAGGTAAATAAATATTGTGCGAAATCGGCTCCATTTGTGACGAGGATCCTCAAAGCTCGTCGATTTCAATTTTTTCGGTGATTATTTGCTCCTTCTTGGTTGTAATGATTTTCGTGGACCCTTTTACTGAGACTGTTTGCGATACTGTGGCAGCAACATTCGTAGTCTTTGTCGTCTTCGTACTGTCTGTCACCGTTGTCGCCACTGAAGTCTCATTGGTGGCACTAACTTGCATAGGCTTCTCTAGGTCGGACAGATCGCTTCTGGGCGTCCTTGCGGATTCCATGATGTCACTCGCCAGAGAGTTGGGGTCGTAATTGATGCTGCTTCCATATCTGTGAATGTCGTTACTTGGAGCGGAGGGAGGCGTTGTGTACAAAATGTCTTTTGGACTCGGCATCTTGATCTTGGGAGGCACGAGGCTCAACGAGTTGGGACTATTGATAAAAAAGTGCCTTCTATTCGAGCTTGGAGGAGAAGGAGGTGGTGGTGGAATGTACAAGTTGGATCTGCTGGCAATGGACCTCGATGAGTCACTTACGGAGTCGAGGAGCTCAATAGAAGACGGTACAGTTGTTGCAAGGGCTTCACCTGTCAAAGTCGTGGAGAAATGATAACCGTGAGAAATGAACTTTAAATTAAAAGTTGCACAGTTCATATTATATTATTTAACAGCGATTGACATACGGCACATATCGTCGTCTTCATCGCTGCCATCCTGGCACTCAATTTTTCCGTTGCATTTGGCAGCATATGTAATGCACTCTCGACTCGTCTTGCACTGGAACAAGCTTGGAGGACAAGGCTTTTGTCTTGGTTGTAATCCTGTTGTTGGGTAAATCAGTTACATTACATAACATTTAAGTTTCAAATTACTTGTTTAATTAAGTGTGAGTCACATACGTTCCGGCTCGTCGAAAACTGGTGCATTTGTCGTGGTCGACAAAGAGGTGTCGGTTGTCATTATCTGAATTGCTGGACTAAACTGTCCAGTTGCAGCTGCATTTTTCAAAGCCGCCCTTATGTGGTACGTGGTCCCAGGCAAAAGTCCAGGAAGCACGAAACCTACAATGTTTGGTAGCTCATAATGCTTATCTTTCAAACAGTCGTAAAACACAGGTAGTTACGTGTTTATCTAGAGTACCTTGTTCATAAGTGCTGAATTTTGCAGGATACCAGTTGGAATCGTGAGCCAATTTACTCTCCACGATGTAGTCGATGATTGGCAAGTCCCTGGCTGGAACAGGGCTGGGAGGCTCCTCATGTCCGGGCAGGGGCTTATATCGCTGCACTCGAATTCGGGCGTCTTTTGGACTCACCGTATCAATTTCAAGGAATGGAGTGGAAGGTCTTTCTGCCTTTTTAAGGTTATAACGGCTCTCCACCGATCCCATATCATTACCTTCGAATGCATAGATGAATATTATACAAATTAGTTGTAAGGTTATTCAACTAATCGCTAACGAATCCTGAGTCGGTTATGTTCATATTATATTACCTGCTTTGCAAGTATAAGTACCGAAACCGGTGTCTCCAGCCATGAGAACCTTCAACCGCACAAATATTATATAGCCTTTTTCAATAACAATATGCACATACAGGTGTAAGATAAATGATTATGTAGTTACTAACTTGAAGCACTGATGTGTATTGTGAGCCATTGATATCCTGCTTGATTTTCATGTGGTCACTTGTATTCAGTTTCTGTTGCGCAGGGCCCAACCATTCAAAATGTGGGATGGGATCTGCATCTATCTTACAAGTCAGATTGGCCCATTCTCCAAGAATTGCCCAGCTTTCAAGAATTGTATCAGAGTCGATGATTCTTGAAGGGACTCCTGTATGTCAATATTTTTAATCAATAACCAATCATGGTTTAAAAAAAAATTATGATTGACTGTATTTACTTGTAACATGGAGAGCAATATTCATCAATTTGGCATCCGGCATTGGTGAGTCAATGTCCATTGCGTGACAAACATAAGTACGCTTCGCATCCTCCTTTGTCACATTGTGAATCATGAGACCATCTTTGATTACTTTGAACTTGGGACCTTGACCACATCAGATTTTGTATAAAAAATCGTAATGTAAATGTAAATATTCCTGTGATGAGGTTGGTTGTTCGAATTGAATTTAAACCGAACATGTTTGTTGTTGCGTTTTACCTTGTGGACTCTTGTGATCCACTTTCCAATACATTTTAGGCACTCCTAAAATAATAATTATGAAACTCTTAGATGGGCATGTCGTAATTTAATTTCTGGTTAATGAATTAGTAGTAAGTATGTATGTATTAATTCATGTATTAATGTGTTGACTTACCCGATTGACCTTGCGCCGCACATCTCACAGTGTAATTGCTCCCCTCCAAAGCAGTTTGATACGCCAATTTGTTATCAAATGCAATGGGCTCTGGTAAACGATAAGTGAATGTCTGATTAAAATCGACTATTCCTACAACGGTCTCTAATTTTACATGTGTATTTTTAAGCGTTACAAGTAGTCCATATATATTTCACTTTCATGCTATAATCAAACACAAGAGCTATAATTTGCGTGACAAAATATGAAAAAAATGAAAGAAAAAGGAGACAAGAGAGATTATTATTGCAGAAATTAATCCATGTCAAACTGTGTAAAGAACGTGTAAAATGCAGTCGCCTTGATTTCAATATATCTTTGCAGTGTTCATATGTATGTCATATAGCACGTTATCATATCCAATTAAATCCCAATTGCTAGTGTGCACAAAACCATATGGAAGTTCCCACTTACTAATAACCATTAAACTGAAGGAGACATTCATTCCTTTGCTCCTGCAGACAAAGACTCCTCCATCCTCTAAAGTCACCTTTTGCAAGAACAGATCTACTCCTCCTCCACCACGTCGGGGTTGCTGGCGGATTCGACTGCTTCAGAAATGTTCAAAGATTTTTTTTAAAAAAACTTACCGAAATATTTGTCAGTTTTATTGGACCGCACAAATGCATGCCTATAACGTTTACCTCGGCTTTGTTCCATTGACACGG
>JAHZMW010000397.1:0-10916 GCA_027743745.1 Alloscopus bannaensis
CTTCTTTGTAGATCTTTTTGGGAAGAACATAATATTGTAGCAAGTGTCTATCTCTGCTTACGAGTGAAAGCTGAAGAAAGCCTCACTCTTGTCTACCGTTACTTGGTTCTTTTCTTGAATTATATGAGAAAAGAAAGGAAGTGGAAAAAATCGATAGCTCTCCATGATAAAGGCGTAGGAAATGTGTGTGAGAGAGAGGACACACATTCGCATTCGAACGATTGTGAGGAAAAGGACTTTTGTACCATTTCCCACACAGTGTTTCGTTTTCTGTTAGTTTTCTCTTTTGTGTATAGTGGGAGAAAATGTAGAAATGCAGTGCATAAAAAACGCAGAGTCAATGCATACTACATCACACGTTCAGAGCCGGAATGCAGCTGGCTTTGAACGTAATGGGATGTGAAGTTTGGTTCGTAGAGAGAGAGAGAACAAGGGGCTGTGTCCCCAGACTTGATTGTACGCTGTCTGAAAAACAAGTCTCCCAATTACTTTCCAGAGTCAGAGCGTGTGCAACTTTCCTCACTTTCTAATATGCCTCTGGTGAAAGTTCGGTGAACGGGATATCTCTCTGCTCCTTCTTGGCATCTCTCCCTCTCTCAGCATAATATTAAATTCCATCCGAGAAGTAAATTAGATGCTTGTCAAGTACGTTTTTCGTGTGATTGGGTAGAGATTGGAAAACACCCGCTCCTCGTCCTGTTGGAGAAAGTGTTATATAGTATCTTGCTCGCTTTATTTCTTTTATAAGCTTAGTCCGTCAGCAACTTTCCGGAAGAGAATATTCTATAATCTTTATTCAGTTGTCTTTCCTGTTTCAGACAACACGGAGTATAGTATAAAAGTAACTTTCTTTCTCGCTCCATATAAAGGCATGTTCTTTTCGCCGGGCACCTCCGTTCATTTTGTGCATACATTAAAGTGATACGGGAGAAGGAAAGTTTGTTGAAAGATGCAGAAAAGAAAGTTTGTAGATGTGTGTGTGTGTGCATTAACCACAATGGGTTTCCTTCTCGTCTCCCTTGCGACTCATGAGAAAGAAAGACGGAAGTAAGCGGATGTAAAACAAATTATGTATGCGTTCCCCCTCTCTCACTTGCCTACTGACGAGACGGATACAGTTTTTTAGAGACACAACTGTACGTCAGGAGGTGGTAGTCATTCAATGCGTTACTGGTGGTGAAAGTAGCCCAAAAGTGTGTACCGGATATGATGGTGGATGTAGTGAATGTAATGAAGGAGAAAACCAGTATGTGTGGGACTGTAAATGCCTATTTTGTGGTGTACTTAAAGTAAAAGATGCCTTGACGAAGTTCTGGTGGAGAAATTTTATTGGAGGAAGGCATGGCAAGGTAGAAAGAGATCTCTGCAGACATCTAGTCGCTGGCTGGTGCATTCTGCCTGCATTGAGACTATATATGGCACTAAATACCTTTTGCTTCGATGCTTACAGTTTCATCCACTCAAAAATATTTTATGTACACCGCAGTTTTTTGAGAGATGCTGCTGCAAACGACAAAGACACTGCTCTAGACGACATCCGAAGTGGAATCCATTTTTAGAGAGGCACACAGGTTGTTGGCTGCTACTAACACGTCATTTACTCACTCTCGTTCTTTCCATTTGGCAATGTTCCCAATTTACAACTTGTCTCAGCCGTGACTCGCTCTTTGACTTTTGTACCCCCATAAAAATGGAAATGTATAAGAGGGGCGCGTAGGAGATGGATTTGTTTCATCTGTCGCCGTTGTAGCATTTGCATACAGACAACCTTTTGATTTTGGCCACACACATGGAAGAAAGAGAGAGCCCCAAAACGGAAACAACGCCACTCGCGCTCCCATGAAAATGAGGGAATTGTGCATCTCTCCGTGTCAACACGTTCTCGAGCGAGCGAGATAACGAGTTCTCATTTTTTTTGCTTTCACCCGGTGCATCTCACCACACAACAGGATCGGCAGGTCATGCAAGAAAAATGTGACAAGGGGAATCCCCGAGTGAACAAATCACTGCGAGTGCAGTCAAAAGCTTTTTATGGCACTCTGCACTTCTCCTTGTCTGTCCCCTGCCGCTACCTTGTAGAGCATAAGGGAAGCACGGCAGAATAAGATCCAAAAATCTCAATCCCTCCTGCAGCAATAATACATAATAATCTCACTCAATTTTTCAGGATTGTAGCTTCTATGTGATCCCATTTATCGCTAGCTTGCTTGAAGCTTGTCTGCCACAACTTTGGATTCCGGGTTTAGCCGATTTTAGCTGCATCTGGGCATCCTTTATTTAGGGAGGTATAATAAAAATGTGCTTTAGAAGTCTGAAAAAACATTATTAACGTATATCATCTGACTAAAAAAGTAGATTGAAACATGAGTATGATGATGGAGTCTGTACGCAGCGAATATATTTATTCAGTAGATGTAGTATGCGGGGAGACGGTATGTTGCGCGGATTAAAGGTGCTCATGAAAGTTTAATTAATGCGCAAAAGCGAGAGATTGGGCGAGTGTTCACTCCTGGGGTTTGAACACAAGATTGCTTTGTTTTTGAGATTTCTCCAGAATAATAGCATATGCACCTCAAAATCTGAAGTAAGCCAACTTTAGTCAACTCATGGTGTATTTGTGTAACATGGTTGTAAACTACATATCTTTGTTAAATCCATCAGGCCATGCCTTAATTAAATGTTTTCAATGTAAGGCACTAAGTGCTAAAAATGAAGAGGAATGAATTACATAATTGATGGACCTTGTCAATAACATACTGCTATTTTAACAAAAAGGGGTGTTGAACAATGCGACAAATTTATTACTGATGTAATAACTCGAGTTATCGAACATCCTCAAATGACAAGGATATGATTAAAATCTTATGTTAATTAATAAGTTATATAAAACTGGACCAATTCGTCCGGTTTCTTACGTTGCGAGATTACACATATTACAAACACTAAAATATAAAGTATTAAAGTTAAAATGCGCCCACTTCCTTCCCTGGAGAGGCTCCTTACAGCTTTCCCTTCCGTAAGCACGTACAATTAAGTAGGATCGGAATTTGCGGAGGGGGTGGAAGTAGTCACGTGCGAATCGACAACGTTGCGGGTTTTGGTCAAACTTATTAATCATTAATGGGTATTCAGTAATAAGAATGCGTACACCCTGATATGATACACAACGAAGATTTAGTCAACGTGATTACCTAAATGTTATAGGTACCTATATTATATACTGGTGAATGATGAATATTATGAATCTTACGAAGCACCAACCAAACATCCTAAAACAATCATTCACGGCCACTCATTACATGTATTATATTTGTACTCGATCGAGTCTGACAGACTTGAATTCAAACAGTTTTCTTTAAAAAAAACTACACAAATAGATTAATTAGGAAGATTAACAATTCGAACGGCTGTACGAAGGCCGTTCAACGACAGAGTGTGTGAAAGTCTACATTCTCTAGGTGGTGAAGCGTAAAAACTAAAACTTTTGTAACTACTTTTTCCCTTCTGCAACAGTCATCACATCAGTTCTTCTGCAACTGGTAAACCTAACAAAATACTGCGGTATATAATAATATTTAAGAAATTAAAATTGCGTTTTTAACTTTGGTTTCACGGAAGGTGGTGTTTTCAAGGAAAAACGACTATAGAGATGTGTACGGAATTGGTGTGGCTCCAGTGACTGGATTACTTGGGCTTTTGAAAAGAAGCTCTGGTCCGGAGACGCAAGCGTAATTCATCGCCGCACTTGATAACCGAATTTCCATTCAAGATATCACTGGAAGGGATATCACCACTACTGCTCGAAGAGAGTCTTAGTCGCTTCTTAGGGCGACTACTCCCCGTGTGCGCAGGACTGCCAACCCCTCCCACCCTGCAACTGAGCCCATTCAAGTCCAAAAATCTCTGAAGGTTAATTTGCGAGTGGAGTCGTTTAAACCGCTTTCCCCGGCTTCTCAGCATTTCCAAGGGGGTCTTGGCGTACCTACTGACAAAATCCATCACGCCAGGAGGAGCACTGGCTGCACCTCCTTCACTCTGGTTGCATGTGATTTGAAGCTCGTCTGGTAACTGATCAAGGACCACTTGGCACGACTTTCGCCCCTTTGACGTACGAACCAATGGCGACCCCATTTCACGGGTGAGATGTGGTTGGGAAGAAGTGCCGGAATGGGAGATGTCGGAGGAGACTCCACGTATCCCTATAGGGGGTGAAGTATGGTTCCGCACGGAAATATGCGACCCTCCGGAGGAAGGAAGTTGTACACAGATCTCAATCTCGTCTTCATCCCCAATGTGGTGGTATTGTACGGGAGAGGTGGTGGAATGTTGGTTGGAAGCGGACAGCTCAAAGAGAAGAGGTGGCGTCCAGTTAGAGAGCGGTTCGTGAGGTGACACAACCACTCGGTTTGAACTCCCAGCACAACCCTCACCACCGCCACCGGTACGACCAGCTACTCCGTTGCTAGTGACGCTACCACCGCCACCCCGACACGAGGAAAAAGACTTTGACGACAAACTCACAGCATTAGTGGAGGACGAAGAAGGAGACAACGTGAGCGTACGACGTTGCAAAGTTGATGCTAGGGATATCTCGTGGTTCTCCAGGTCCTTCGTGTCCACCTCCTTCGAGGTGGACGAATATTTATGGGTACACTTCATCTTTTGTACGTCATCGGCCTCCGTTGCAGACGCTGTCGCGCGTGGTTGAAGTGTGATGAGACCGTTGAGTCTGCAAGTTACGTATCAAAGTTGAATATTTCAAATCCTACATTTCCAACCTCCACGAGCGGCACAGCGCGGAGAGAGTGGAAACACAATAATATTCCATTTTTACCGTTCCAACTGGAAAAACGTTTTCCGGGCAGGGTCCTCCTGCTTCCGACGAAGAAGGAAGGCTTGTTTCAGCGCCTCGAACTCGTCACGGTGCTCATCCCGCTTGTGACTCACAAGCTTTCCCCACTGCTCAAAGCTGCCCTTGCAGTAGCGACACTGGTACGAAAACATTTTATTGGAATTACTATCTGGATAACTCTCGAGTTTACGAGCCTTTAGAGTGCCGTTGTTGCAACAAATTTGCCATTTTATATTGCTTTGCGCATTCCTAAAGTAGCGTTAGCGAATGAATGGCAGGGGTGGAAGAGAAAGTTCATGTTTGTGCAACTGGACCATTGCTCATCACCACCTCCGTATAGATACATATATCATGATAATGCGCAACCACCTCCACTACTCAAGCCCACCTTGACACGTAACCCTTATTATTCCTCTAGAGTCGACGAGGTGACTTGACTCGCGTGCTGGTGATGGAATAAAAGGGAAGGAGGAGGTAGTTGGTGGTGTGGTGGTAGTGGAGAAGATACGGAGTGATAAAATAATGTGTGATGTTTTCTATTACATTCAATGAATGTACTTTTATACTTACCGACGACGACGGCCATGCTTGGGAAATATATGTGTGTTAGAAAAATGACAAAAAGGGGAGCGGAGGAGAGTGGTGAACGAGCACAAAGCTTACTCTGTCTCTCGTAGTCGTGGTTGTGAGCTCGGTAATAGTGGATGGGGAAAATGGGGAAGCTAAAAGGAAGAATTGTGTACCTACATGGTGATCTGTCTCTCTCCCTCTCTCTGATGTATATGCACTGCATATACTCGCATATGTGAGCTTTGCAAGTTATAATATGCTCGCTTCACAATTTTTTCCCCGTCCGCTTTTTGGCCATGAGCAAAGGAGAGCTCTCCGCGCATAAAGTTGTAGTTAGGTTGCTAGTTTTGATCACGATGACGAGCCTATTGTGAAAATCCTCACGACGAGAGTAGAGAGAAAGGAAGAAACAACAGGCTTGTATGCATATTACGAACAAGTGTGCTGAGCGGAGAAGAGAAATGCCACCCACCCATGACAAGTCGCCTTTGTGTTTCTCCTAAGCTCCCTTGAGCTTCATGCATAAATATTATGTTTTCAGTTAAGTCCTACCCGACACTTTTGCGATTTTAGAGACTTGTATGAGAATATGACGCTGCTTACTTTGTTTGGCTTTATTTTCATTCACTTGTTCCCTTTTCGATTCGTGCGGGTGCTTTCTCAATTACAAAAATGACAGATGATTCGACAGACTTAGGCTCTTCCGAAGGCGATTGGCGAGGTTGAGATAACTGAGACTCTTTGGAATTGTCCTGATATGGACAGCGGTGACGACTCCTTGTTCTGCTGGAAAGTGTTCTCGTTATTATCGCGGTCAACCGTGGCTTGTTCAGTTTGTAGTTGTTCCTTCCTGCACTGTTTGAGGTGGGTACTGAGGGTAGCCCGGTCTTCAAAGGGCTCCTGGCACTCTGGACAGGGGTGATGTTTCCCATGGACGCTTGCCACATGTCGTACCCAGCCATGCTTGTCAACGTATGCCTTCCCACAAATAGTGCATCTCCAGTTCCGGGGAAGGCTGTGGGATTCCACGTGCTTCTGGTAGAATTTCAGCTGAAAGTTCTTTTTGCAATGTGGACAAATCTTGCGGAGAGAAGGATCCGAGCTTTCGGTGTCTTTCAACACGGTATCCTCCTCTAACCACGGTCCTGAGCTGCGTTTACCTGCATAAATAAGAAAACGCAAAACCATTAAACAACAAGGAACCTACTGCAGTGTAGTAGATTATTTTTACAACTATGGATTTTTTTGGGTTAAACTCACGAATATCCATAATTATACTTGGATCCACTTGCTCCTTCCTTTCCAAAGCCCTTTTCACACAAATCCGCTCATGAGCCAACGCTCTGTAACTTACAATGAAGGACCGATCACAAACTCTACATTTTACCACGTATTTTTCCGGCTCATGAATTCGCATATGCTTGCGAAGCTTGTCGAGAGTAAAGTAGGCCTTGCCACAGCCTGCATGGGTGCACTTCAAATGCCTCTCTTTAGCATGAACTTTCATATGGATTGCAAAAGTTTCCAGTTTGAAATGCTTGTGACAAACGGAACATTCCCTTCTCGTGGGATCCCCTCCCGACGACGTCACTTCAGGTGGCAAGGAAGTATACTTAAAGTAGGACTGAGTCGCCCTTCGTTTTCTTGGTGTAGGCGTTGTCGGCTTCATCGTTTCTTTTTGTTCCTGACTCCCTTGTGATTCATCGTTTCCAGTCTTTCTCCGACTTTCTCGAGATGCTTTCTTTACAACTTTTTTCACTTCCTCGTAATCCTCGTCATCAGCATCACTCTCGTCAATATCAGCATCAGTCTCATCCACAAACTCACTTTCATACACCTCCGCCGTTGGGGAACTTTCTTCTTTGAAAGACATTTGTGTGCCAAATGTGAAGTACTCGCTGTTCGTATCATCTCCATCCGACTCATGCCGTGACTGAGCTTCAACACGGTCACCCTTAAGGTTGCTCACTACCTCACCTCCTTCATCGCCTTCCACCGTACTCCCCTCAGCATTGACCGAATCTGAAGCACCACTGACATCACGAAATCCGTCGTCATCAACTACTACAGATTCATTCTCCTCCTTCATCCTTCGTGTACTGTATCTAGGCCGCTTTGTGTAGTCTTCAATCACAATCTCCTGTCCCCGTTTCAACGATGACGTTGCCCTCCTCCTTCTGCTCGACTTTTTAGGTGCGACCTCGTTAGCAGTGGCTGGAGCAGCAGTTTGAACGAGACGAATTTCAAACGACTTCAGAGTGTCTACATAATCTGCGGCAAGCTTCCCCTTCGATTTTGTCAACTTCCTTGCGTTTCCCCTGTGCGTATCTCCGAATGAATCGCCTAATTAAAATTCAAATCAACAATCAAAAAGTGTCTTTTGTTATTATAAAGTAACAGTTGAGAGCTACTCCAACAATATTTTAAACTTACGAAAACGTGTCTCAATGAATCGCTCGACGAGCGTGATTCGCTGCTCCAAGCTCGCAACCTTCTTCTCCAGAAAGTTTTCTCTCGAAGACGACGACGACGCCATTTTGTTGTCACTCACATAAAACGTTTAAAACCAACGTTAGAGTTGTTTGTGTCAAGAAGATCAATTTTTGAAACTTTAAACTTCACAATAGATCCTGTCCGCTTGTGTCATTTCGTGGTCAAGAAAAGAGCTCGTTCGTCGTGCAACTTTTTGTTTGTTTACATTTCGAAGAGAACGGGTTCAGCTGCATCTCGCTCACTCCCACAGCCCGGTTCGGGGCAAGTTGAGACAGTTGAGGATGCCGCGTTTGGACAAGGTCAAATTCTCCAAATATGACTGAAGTGCATTTAATCTCAACCTTCTTCTTTGTGTAATGTGTTGATGTTTACTCATCATCGTCATGCTTTGTGTTTTGTAAAAGCGTTTTCTTCAGAACTCACACTCCTTTTAATTGGCATCCAGCAGTACATTATTAATTAGACTAGTTTAAAGCCGACGCATTATCTGCGCGACAGGCAAAGCAGGGAACAATGAGCTTCATCAATATTGACGTTCACTCCGAGTTCTTCACATTTGTGTTTTGTAAAAGCGTTTTCTTCAGAACTCACACTCCTTTTAATTGGCATCCAGCAGTACATTATTAATTAGATTCTACAGTTTAAAGCCGACGCATTGGAGGCCCCAGGAGAGTAAGGGATGACGCTTGGAAATCTCTGGAAGGTCCTTGTGTGCCCTGTCGTGCCTCTTGTATCTGCACAATAGGACGACTATTTCCGGCTAATTAATTAATACTTATAATTATCTGCGCGACAGGCAAAGCAGGGAACAATGAGCTTCATCAATATTGACGTTCACTCCGAGTTCTTCACTCCGCAAGAGTATCCAGTGGAATTGCTGGAGATTGCGAAGGGCAGCGATGTCATCACGTGTTGTCTCACTCCGCCAGCGAAGCAGTTCCTGGCCTTCATGCTTATCAAAGAATACTACTACAAGTGAGTCGTTACTTTGTTACATATTGACATGCTAAATTTTTCAGGCGTTTAATCATTTTCAATCCGATTGTTGCAGTACAAGGGGTTTCTCAATATTCATTCAAAACGCTCCCGCATCGCCTCCGGAGCAAGGTAGTACTGACGCTGAAGCTACTGCTGCTGGGTCAAGAAGGAAAGACCATAGTAGTAGTGGTGGCGGTGATAAGAGCAGTACTACTCAGCAGAATGGAAACTCTGTTCCTGTTTGTCACTTGCCCTTCGAGACGCTTACCAACATTCCAACTCTCAGATTTGCCAAGAAAGACGAGTTCGAAGACAGTATGGTGAAGAGCTTTCCTAGCTCGGCGGTGTTCAAGTGTAGTGGTTCCGTGTTTCTAGAGATTTGCCGGACAGTCGCAAACGACAAGTTCCTCGACAAGGTGAACCTCATTGTGATCGACAATGTGCATGAAGCACTGCGCGACAACGAAGCGAAGATGGAGCTTTTGGAAATACTTAAAATTATTAGGTACCTAAAAAGCATATCATATGAATGAATCGAGACTTCGAATGTGAGAGTGGTTCGATAAAGTCTTGCGTCAATCTGCATGATTTCAGGGCACGCAATGAGGTGATACGTAACGCAAACTGCCAAGACGCTTCCATTCGAGTTGTGTTCCTCACGGTCTCTTTGCTACATTTTTACGGAAACGAGTCGGACGGCTTTTGGAGGAATGGAGGAGACCTTTAAGAGACTGGAAAAGTTGTGCTGTGCCAAGGTTGACACTACCAGCGATGTTGTCGCTCTTCTCAGGTAGGTAGTGTAAATACTGGACAGTCTGCTTTTTGATGACTAATTTTATTAGACCAGTACTATTGTACATAAGGATTACAACTGGCTGGTGACTTATTCGTGTTGTCAGGTATTCCACGTCGCCCAAGGAGAGAATTGTGAAGTTTGAGCCGACATTTTTGGAGGAAGCAGCACAACGGCTCAGCGTTCGTGTAAAGTCCATTTTGGAACCCGTCAAAAGCTTCCTGGAACAGCACACATTTGACGCATTAGCATCTTACGGGTTTGACAACGGCGTGTCCACGCAGTCCCTTGAAGACAACGAAGAGTCAGATTCGTTGATTCAGGAACTGAGAAAAATTCCGCATCCGAAAACAGAACCCCTTCAAGTGCTTCACCAGTTTTTACAAGTTTTGGACTCTTTTGGACCGTGGTGCGCTTGCAGATCTCTCATCCTACTTATTCAACTCGTCGAAAAACTAAAGGTTCGAACTCCTTACGAACGTCACTACTTATTGCTAGGAGTTCTCCACTCCAGGCTGACTGTTGTCCAGAAAGTTTTTCAAACTGTATTCAACTCGTACGAACCCATACAAGTATTGGAGACCTTTTCAACCCCAAAATTACGCGCTGTTTTGGACGTTCTTCGAAGATTTGATCTGTCACATCCCATTGAACCTGTTAAGCAGAAAAGGCTAGAAGAAAAATTTGAGGATGACGAGGATGGGGAAAGGGACAGCTTTGACTTGAGCGAGACACTGTCTACCACTACAGGCAACGCGGATGAGAAGCGCCAGCATCAGAAACCTGGGAAAGGGAAGAAAAGTGTAAAATTTGACTGCAAAGGAAAGCGTGGTGGCGGGAAGGGTGGAGGTAGGAGAAAACCACAGGTTGTGCAACTCGAAAATGGTATAGAAAATTCCCCTGCTCCAGTCCCTGATGAATTGGGAAACGCTAGTATCACGGTTGAGTGCAGTGAAAAGGGCGAAACTGTTGAAAAGAATGGATCAGATAAGAAGGATGATGCTACAACTGACTTACCTCAGCAGAAAAATGAAGATTTCGTCCAAAATACAGAAGAAGAGAGCAACGCGGTCGCCGAGAAGAAAGTGGAAACCAGCAAAGAGTTTGCGGCACAAGACACTCCTTTTGTTCCTGACCAAAAGAAACCTCAGCAGGGCCGACGACGAGGACGATTTACGAAAAAACCGAAGGTGTTTCAACGAATCGACGAGTCTTCACTTTGTGCTATTG